>JANHJO010010054.1:0-12551 GCA_032468235.1 Pseudoxyrhopus heterurus
TGTGGTTTTATTTTTGTACACCGCCCTGAGTCCCTTTGGGAGAGGGCGGTATATACATTTTAATAAATATAAATATAAAGCAGGTAGACTCTTTCAGTGACTTATGGACAGTGTTCTGCTAATTGCAAAGCTATAATGAAAATCTTTTGTCCTCATTATCGCATTTGTGATCATGGTTTCTTTTGGTCTTCTAAGCTTTGTTTTCTACAGTTTCTTTTCTGGGTTCTCAAAATTTGATATGCCAACTATCTGATAAGATGTTGATATGCTTCTCTCACTTTCTGATAATGGCTTCTTGAGCTATATTTCACAGATACTGGCTCTAACTTCCTTTAGGCCTTTAAAAAATTTTTTGTCCCATTGTGTGGCATTATATTGGCTATTCAGAAGTGCTATTCAGCCAGTTCTGACAGCTTCTGGAGAACCAGTAGCGATAATTCGGAGAACTGGCAAATACCACCTCTGATTGGCTGATCGCATAGCCACGCCCACCAAGCCATGCCCAGAGAACCGGTAGTAAAAAAATTTGAATCCCACCACCGCTTCTATTGTTATATTGAATTTACATAAAGAAGTACAAAAAATTATGTAAGAATTTAATTATACTTCCTACTTTTACAGAATTGATGAATTTTCTTCTAGTAGTATAGTAGTTACAGAAAAGCAAGCTAATGGCTAATGCCTCTGCTTTTAGTTTGACACACTGCATTGTTTTTCTTCTCCTTCTACACCAACATTCCATGCTTTACTTCTACTTGTATTTAAAACTTTCATTAATATATCTGCAGTTTAAACTCATTGATGTTGTCAGGTATTCAGATGCCAAATATATTAACTTTTTATTGTGAGAAAGTCTAATACATTGTAATGTAATAATATGATAACAGTAGTTAAAAGTCCTAGAGTAAAAACAGAGAGACTGTGAGTTAGTCCTCCCTCAGGTACAGAAGCGAAGTAGATGACTTTGAGTCAGTGGCTCTCTCTCAGCCCAACCCACTCCCACAAAGTTTTTGTAAGGACATAGGAGGAGGGAGGAAACATTATATCCACTTCCTTGAGTTGTACAAAAGAAAGGTGAATAGAGGTGGAATATAATAAATAAAAAAAATATGCAGACACATAATTTTGATCTAAATACTTCCTTGCCAGCCTACAACTTTATTTTCAACCTGCCTCTGTCCCCGAGGTCAAGACTTAATTATAACTTTAATTACTGTAAATCTATTAAACTGTAGATTTTTCAGTGTTATCTTAGAAATGTACTTGCAAAAACCACAGCAACTCCAGCCTCAAACTCACCACTGACAGCAATCAGACTACCAATAGTACAAGATTCCTATTACAGTGTTTGATCGTTTGTCCAATTATTTATTTGTATTAGACTGGACTCCCATGGACCCCCTGTCTATGGATCTATTTCAGAATCCACCCACCAGTCACTTGGTTTTATCTTAATGGATTCGGTTTAGCCTTTTCCTTTATTTCCCAAGCGCGTTCTCTCACAGCCCCAGCAATGCACACGGACGTAGCCTCTACAGAAGAAAAGCAGCGTTAAGTTATAGCGACAAAAATTAGGAGCTAGTAATGCTTTTTTCAACTGACAAGTTATTAAAAGGCACAAACTCCTTGGGATTATCTGTCACAGAGACCCAGAAAGATTTGTAAAACGGCACCACCGCGCCGAGTTTTCCTTCCACTTCTCTGTTTTCCGGCTTACGTGTCACATGATAGCCGTATCCCAGAATCCCTCAATCAAGATGGTAGCCTCCTGGAGTTGATAAGGCACATGTTTGTACTGGTGTCCGACTGAATAAATCGTTTTTTTTTTTGCAAGATCTCTTGCTTAGTTTACCGTCATCGTGTCCCAGAGTAGCTTTTTTTTCTTTAAATTTTCGAACAGATGAAGACCAAATCGTCAGCTCATAAGACTGAGAACACGCATCGGGTGAGACACGGGTGCCGGATCAGTTTAATATTTGATTTACCGCAAAGGAGAATTAATATATGCGTTGCTGTTAATTTAATCCTGAATACGTTATTGATTTTAATGGAATTTAGACCTGAAATTGTGACATCTATTTTCATATTAGAATTATGAAATTAATAGATGTCTTTAGTAGTGCTAAAGACTAGCTAAATCTTTAATTTGCGAATGAAAATAATGCCCATTCTGGTTGCCCATCCAATAGCATATATACATTATAATAATGTTTAGTTTAAGAAAGGAATCATCTACAAGTAGGTGAACTGAGCAAATTCGTCCAGACAGAACAATTTACAGTACTAGATTGGGAAGGCTGCTATTTGGGGACTGGAGCAAGTTTTTCAGCCAACTGTGTCACTCACTATCTTAGGCTTCTACCATAGTATTATTAATTATTATCCAGAATGTGGAACATGTGGTTAAGTGCAAAAAAAGACTAATTCACATTGACATATGTGTTAATATCAGAAGATTATAGTGTATGTATAGGCCATGTGCTTTTAAGCATCATGCCATTATAAGAAAAATATTTTAAAGATGCAGTGGCATCAGTTTTGACCCAAAATGACAAAGTATTTTTTTTACAATGCGATTTCATGAATTATTGATATTCAGCCTGAGTATCTTCTGTGTTTTTCTTGTAGTTCCTCACTTTTTCAGAACGTTTAAGCAATGTAAACATTGACATTATACACCGCATTGATAGAACAGGAAGCTATGCTGAGGTAAGTCCAACAGTCTTAAAGTCATATTGTCTTTGTGAGAATATTGCCATATATCATATTCCTTAGTGATAGGAACAGTTCTCTGTCTTATTTTCTTTACTTGTTGAAATAGCTGCTCTTTAAGGATTCTTTCATCTCAGCTGATATCATTGTCCTCCCTCTCTCCCTCCCTCTCTCCAAGCCTGGTAACAAGATTACTATCCCTTTTTGGTACATTCTTATATTATTCCCATGATGCAATTAGCTGCCTTGAGTGCCACTGTTAATAGAAAGTTTGAGGTATACATTAAAGAAGTTCTGTACCTCCACTGTACAGAAGAGGAACTATGGCAGAAGGACATATGGGCCTCATTGTACCACAAATCAAATTACAAGTGTGTGTGTACATGTACATCAACTTCCACGCTGAAATTATGGCATCATGGAAGAATTGTTGTCATGGTTATATACCTTGAATTGAGAAAATTTATTGAATGGGTTCTCATCATTTACTCTTAAATGCCATGATAAACACTATTGTTTTTAATTCAGCAGTAATTATAATATAGATGCAGACCCTATTTTAGGCAGATCTGCAACATGTCAAAATCAGCTTCTGAATATGATTGTTTAGTTTTAAAAAGAAGAAACAAATTTTTAAAAAATCAAGGAAAATTTACATACATATCCCATTATCTTATATAATGCTGACATGGTTACGATTTCATGTAGTATAATGAAAGATCTGGCTGTAAAATATTTCTATTTATTTTAGTGACAACTTACATTAACTGTAGAAGATCTTTCCTAATGTTACTATTCTTCTGTACTCTTTTCACTCTTTCTTTCTTGGTAGTAAAACAGTGAAAACAAGCAATAGAAGGAAATTAATATCCTACTGTAACAGAAATTGACACTTGGCTTCCTACTGTCAAATCATTACTATTGGATTATAAGATATTGCTATAATCATTGATTTATTAGGATTTTCAGTTCTTTTTGTAATTTATTGGCAAATCATTTCAAATTATATATGCAATAGAATAACCACTGGAATATTTCAGTATGTGTGTATATATATATATATCACAAAATATTGATCTACCATAGAAGAGATTGTATGCCTTATTCTTTGAAAAATAATTTGTATGTCTATTGATTAATGCATATGCTTGATTTTGGTAGGAGGTTGAGACCTATTTTCATGAAGGACTTGAGAAATGGAGAGAGCTGAATCTGACATGGCATTTTGGTATACTCTTTTTCCCCCAAAAATTTTGTTTATATTGCCTTTCACTCAGAAATCCAAGTACTTACAATAAAAAATTCAGAATTACATGGTTTTTTTCTCCCATTGTTTCTGCTACTTTCAGTTTCTAAACTAAGTATTCAGTTTTTGGTTAGCATCAAGTCAAAAATAGTTTTTCTATGTCTTCCTCCTCCCTCTATAAAAACAGTTGTCTTGTAAGACAGCCAGAAATTTTCTGGAAGGATTATGTTTGGCTACGTAACAAGTGTCAAGTAATTCCTTGACATCAGATGTCATCTTCTACTTCATATCTTTTAAAATACCTGCAGTTTAATTTTGCAAGTCATTATCCACATCTCCCTTTAGATTGGATGGACAGTAATATACCAAATGCACTATTACTTTGTTGGTTCCTTCACTTAATTTAACCCTAGAACTTGCTACAACATTGCTTAACTCATACAGTTTGCTTAACTCATACACTCATACACTTTTTGAGCAAGAGTGGATATTTTTAAAATGCAATGCAACTTCTCCCTTTCTACTAGTTTTTTTTCTTATTGAAATCATTGCATTCAACTCTTGCATTCTGGTCATGGGATTCATTTCATCAGGTTGTTGTATCAAATAAACCATATTTTCCTGTATGTGTAAAAGATCAAAAGATATATATATTGAACACCAAGCAGGTTTTGCACAGTTTTAACATTAGACTAAATAGATATTGTGTAGACGTAGCCTGCCAAAACAATGTTTCTCTCTGTAAATTGATAAATATATAAATAACTGAAACATTACTTGTTAGTGACACATAATGCAAATATAAACCATATAGGATTATTAAAGTCTAAATAACTTTGCTAACAACATTTATTAGCAAGCATTTTGGACAGGAATATAATAACAATTGCATTTGTACAGGATCATCATCTCCTGGTACCAGTATTGTAGGATAGGTAGTGCTCAACTTATAATCACAATTGAGCCCAAAATTTCTGTTGCTAAGTGAAACATTTGCTGAATGAATTTTGCTCCATTTTACGACCTTTCTTGCCACAATTGTTGAGAGAGAGAGTGTGTGTGTTATAATTACTTATTTTTAATTTTTAAAATTGGAAGATTTATGATACGTTCTGTATAAGAGTATGAAGAAGTTACCCTTGTTAATTCTTCTTGACTCATCATCTTGAGTGTATATAATTAGAGAGCTTTAGCCCTTAGTCCCTTAGCCCTGATAAAAAAGTACCATTCTTTGAATTATTTATAACTGTTACTAATTACTTTGTTTTCTCAGTTTTTTCTCTAACTTTTTTTTTACATAGTGACATTCTACAGACAGGTAATCAACAAATGCCAGTCTTTCAATCAAATAGTATACCATCAGAATAACATTGTAAAAAGCTTGAAAACCCACCTGCAAGTGAAAAACAGTCTTGCCTTTCAACCCCTTTTGGAGTAAGTATATGTTGTCATCGGACATACATTTTCTTCACAGACACAAGACAAGAATGTGGGTATTTTTATCTGTAAATAAAAAGTATGATCCTGTGGTACTAAGTGCCTTTAATTTTTTTTAATCCTAATGTTTATTTCTGTTGCTTTATTTACAACACTTTGATTGAGTTCACACAATGCATTAACCTATAATGTGACCTATTAACTTTTGGTTTAGAGAATGAGGTAAAATCAATTACAGAGCAATGTGTGAACCCAGTCTGTATGAATCGCATAATTCACGTAGGCTCTACATCACATTTTAATGTAGAATAGTCCTCTCTAGTCTGATGTTTTCCAGTTGTATTGGAAATCAGTAGATATATTCTCTATAGATATTTATGACCAACTGATGATAGAAATGGGTCCAATGGATCAAGAGGGCAACAGATTGGAAAAAGTACTACTTCAGATTAAATACTTCATAAATATGGATAATATAATAAACTGACAATTTGTTTAACAGTGGAGAAATAATACAAATTATATCTGCTTCTCGAAACTTGTAGTTGATATTACCTGTAGCTGAGGAATGTTTCAGCTATAAGAATATATTATATAAATACATTGTACTCTGTGCACACCATAGGGCATCAGAATTTTCAGAGCTATTTATAAATACTGTTGAATGTATATGTTTGTTACAGGCTGTGTTCACACATTGAGCTATGCCATACAATTATTTCTTTCATTCTGATTTAGTGCTCCATGCTATGATTATAATACTATAATTGAAAACCATAGTTTTTAGTTGATGTGTGAGCTTATCCAATTAAGGGGTACTCAGTTAAACAAACTATAGCTTAATACAATGTGCAAATCAAGTCATAATTCTGCTATGTGTTTTTCAATCTAGTTTGGTGGTACAGCTGGCCCGTGATCTTCAGACAGATTTTTATCCACATTTTCAAGATTTTTTTCTCTGCATTACAAGTCTATTAGAAACTCAGGACACAGAGTTGCTAGAATGGGCCTTTACATCACTTTCCTACCTTTTCAAATATTTATGGAGGCTGATGGTGAAGGACATGACCAACATTTATGGGTAAGCATTTTGATCTAAAATACTATAGAGGATTTTAGTATACAAGTTTTATTAACTCCCATCATTTGAGTGCTAATCCTTAATTGATTTACTGACCATGCAAAATATATACTATACACCAAACCCTAGAAATACTAATAATAATAGCAATAGCAATAGCATTAGATTTATATACCACTTATCAGTGCTTTCTCTCTAAGTGGTTTACAGAATCAGCATATTGCCCCCAACAATCTGGGTTCTCATTTTACCGACCTCAGAAGGATGGAAGGCTGAGTCAACCTGGAGCCTGGTGGGATTCGATCAGCCAAACTGCTGATCGGCAAGTCTGCAGAGTAGTCTGCAGTACTGCAGTACTGCGTTCTAACCACTGCGCCATCGCACCTCTATATGGTGGTTTACCCTAAGCTTAAGGATGCACCCTAATAATTATTGTAACATTAATTTTAGCCAAAGTCCTTAATGAACTAGAACCCTAACTACATAACTAAATGTGAAATTAGTTCTAGAAGAAAATTTCAGCCATAATGTATATCAGGGTCTATCACTAATCTTAAACATGTGTCCTAATTCTTATGACATTAATTTTAACCAAAGGCCTTAGTGTACTAGAACCTTTTACCATATCCAAAAGCAAATACCTATCTTAAAAAATAACTCTGTAAAAATATCTATGCAATAATATTGATTAAACATACATATTTCCTTCATTTTGTAGAACTCAAGATTGTGCACTAATGCTTGCTCCTGCTATTTTCCCCATAACAACAACCCTGGGGAATGCTGCATAGTTTTCTAATGTTGTGTTGAGAAAGTGTCTGGCCCAAAGACATTCAGCCAGCTCTTCTACCTAAGGGAGAATTAGAATACATAGTCTCTGTTTTCCAATGCAGTCTCCTAACTGCTATACCAAACTACCGTTCCATAAATCTAAATCAACATAAATCAATGATTGGTGCAAGCCATAAAAAATCTACTAATACTTATTAATTTTAAACAGAATCTACAATGGACCAGAACCGTATCCCAAGAGGAAAATCTTGTCACACAAATCATATAAATATCGTGTTGTAAGCTACTTGGGAAACTGTTTTGAATGAAAACCTTTAATATCTAGAAATATTCACAAGTTCAGAATTATGATTTCAGACAAGCACAGAATGTGGTTCTGGTAAGGAATTTGGTGTCCATCAAAGGTGATGGAAATATATCTGCAGTCTTGGTACAATTATGTGCTGATAGCAAAATTTAACTATTCCTGACAGAAAACCCAATACTTTGGTGTGGATATTTCAACCATTTTAGACTTACAGAGCCTTTAGACATTTATTTAGTGATCTATTGCTCCATTTGCCTTTCATATCTGCATTAGTTTAATACCTTGTGTGTGTATGATAATAAGCTGTAAAAAATGTCCAGTATAATGAATGAATAACTAATCCCTGTTCTGTTACATTCTGGTGTGTGTGGTGGTGGTGGGGAGAAGAATGAGTTAATGGGAATATATTAACATGAATGTATTTTTCGTTAATCTTCTGACCACCCCATCCCTGTGCTTTCATGGAACTACTTAGAAACAATCCTTGCTGTTTGTGTCACCAGTTTCTTCCCTACCCAAGTGAAGTTTGGCCATCTTTTCCCATTCTTATGAGCTATCTTACTTTGGTATATGTTTTCTATTTATACATAGAACAAAATATGTCCTGTCCTAAATTAGATGGATGAGTGGAAAAATGTTGTTGGAAGAATCAGTTGACCTGGCTAGTTTTCATTCTTTTTTTTTTTTGATACATGAAAATATTGTGTTTACAGATTGTACAGTACCCTTTTGGCTCATCGCAAACAACACATCAGAAACTTTGCAGCAGAAAGCTTCACTTTCCTGATGAGGAAGGTAGGTGTGATGGACAGGGGGAGCAGTACTGGGAAGAATGAATGGGAAAGGTTGGCCATGTTATTTAAGTCAATGAAAACAGTTGGCAGGGATCCCTTTGGCACTGACATCCATTTCTGTTTAATGAAGAGCATGTGCTCTACCATGAATGATAATCTCTTTCTTAATAATACATGTTAGAAGCTATAATCCTGTTTTAGTCAAGGATTCATTAGATAACTATGCAGTAATATCAGTTCTCAGGGTATAATATGGAAGTCACAGTGTTAAGAGTAGCTCTTCTCTCCCAATATACATATATGTTATATAATACCTGCAATTGCCCAAGATATGTCCAGTTTACATAACAGAGAACTGAGAGAGGAAGATCTATATCTGAGCCAGTTGTGTTCATGCCTACAGTTTGATTTGAACCAAGGATTTCTAACTCTTGAATTAAACTACAGCATGAGCTCAGAATTTTTCAATTTTTTACTATGAACTATTTAATGGGAAATGTGGCGAATTGCTGTGTGTTAATTCGAGATCCTTGTCTCAGCCTTGTCTAGCATAATAAATTTTGTTTCAGTTTGTGATGTGCAAATTGGGCTTGTGCTTATACATCTGACCTTGATAGCAAGAATCAGTAAGTATGATTGTTATCATCATAGTGATTGCAACTATTGTGATCTTAAGGCAATGAACGACTGTAATACACAACAACAGAAATGGGTGGGGAAGAGGACAAGAAGGAAAACATTTTTGATAGTGTTGAATGTTTTTTCCTGAAGAACACACATGGAAATTTGGAAAATCTCATGACCATATAATCACTGTGTGAATTTTTCTATGATTTTTCTTTTCTTATCTATAATATAAATGGCACACTAACTTAATTCTTGCCAAGATACTATTAAGCCTAAGAATATTTTCAGCTGGTGACATTCATAAGAACCTTCTAATTTTCTACATATATTACTGAATAAACCAACTCACTTAAAAGAAAGAAATATAACAGAAGGCTGTAATTTTTATTGGATAATCATGCAACAACAACAATAATAATATACACATAGTATAACAAAAAAAACCCATCAGGTTCGTCATGGCAGGATTCTCGCGATTAAGTAGGTGATCAAGAGTCCAGAAACTTGTGATATGTTTTTATGTCTGTAAAGCTTAAGAAGCTACAATAGAATTTCAGTGATATATCAGATACAAGATTTATTTATGTAATCAGCATTCAAATTTCTGTGCCTCCTTTATTTCTGACCACAATGTGTAAAGAGCCAGAAGTAATTATTTTGTGGGTAGGAGATAAGTTTTATTTGTCCTTGTTCTAGTAACAGGCTGTTACTGGAACTGTTCATATTTTGCTCCTGTAAGCGATTGTGGATTCTTTTTCTACCAAATAATTAAACATTATTTGATAAAGTGCTTCTAATGTGATTTGAGTTGACACGCTAGATCAACAAACTTTTCCACTTGCAGATTTCTGTAGCATGATTATTACAAGTGCTTAGAACAAGGGTAGCTTTATTTAAAATCCTGTTGAACAGCTGGCTACTTACTTTTCTTTCTGTTCCCATCAGAGACTACATTGCAAGAAAAACATATGAATAGTTGCTCTGTTTGATCTACTTGATAGGCTGTTGAAATCCCAAATTGATCTGAATTATTGAGAAAAAGAAAGAGATACCCAATAAAACAACTAATGAAATATTTTTCATTATGAGATGAAATAATTTTATTGAAAATGAAATATTAATTATATTAATATGTTGATGACATAAACCAACTCATGCTAGTTTAAAGTGTAAATAAAACCAAATAACAGTAAAATTCAATTAAAATATAAAACCAATAAAATAGCAAGCAATAATATTAATAGGACAGTAAAATGTTACTAATAATAAACATATTGTCAGGCAGCCAGTTATAATTTGAAGTCTTTCCATAATAGTAATAATAGGCTACGGCAGGGATGTCAAATTCGTGGCCTGCGGGCCGGATGCATCACGCGCTGGCCACGCCCATCCCCAGTTTAGCAAAGGGGGGAAAAGTTGCAATACGTCACATGACGGCAATGTGTTGTCGCAAGTTTGACACCCCTGGGCTATGGTTTTTGCCCACCTACTTTTTCCAATTATGTTTAAGTAAAATGGAACAGTACTACAGTGCTGAGAGTTTCAGGCGGAGAAGTCAGAGTATCATTGGGAATTAACTGAATTTTGAGTGTAATAGTGGAACACTACATTTTCATTCTTCAATTTTGTCTCACAGGTTTCTGACAAAAATGCCCTTTTAAACCTTATGTTCCTTGATCTGGGAGAGCATCCAAAGAAAGTGGAAGGTGTGGGACAATTAATTTTTGAGATGTGCAAAGGGGTTAGAAACATGTTCCATTCCTGTGCAGAAAAGGTAAATAATTCTTGGTGCATGAAACAAATATAACCTAATTTATAGAAGAACTATAATCATGATCACATTGCGTCTGGCTGTAAACTGAGGGCATATACCAGTCTAGTACCTGATTTTTTAAAATATAAATGATGCTATGCTTCAATGATTAGATGGCTTAGACATTGGTATTTGAACATAGATCATTTTAACATTTATATTTTATTATGTTGTACTAATCTAGGTGAAACGTTAATATATAATGCTACTCCATGTATGATATACCATACACTAAATAATAGAATATCTGATTTGCTATATTTAAGTTAACTTAGATTTGGATCCTTTACTTTATAACCACTATTAACCACTATTTAAGAATGTTTTGCTTACTACTTGGTCAATAGGTAGACTGAAAGTAAGTGCCAATGGCGGAATTCAATTTTGAAAGGTCTTCAAAATATATATTTTAGTAAAACATGTATTCATCAGAAGTTATCATATCTTTTATTTTTTTTAAAGGACAAAATCACATTACCTTAAGGGGTCCTTGATGCTCTCTGAGCTTAATTACAGGTAATCCTTGACTTATGACCTCAATTGAGCCCAACATTTCTGTTATTAAGTGAGATATTTGTTAAGTGAGTTGTGCCCCATTTTATGACTTTCCTTGCCACAGTTGTTAAGTGGATCGCTGTAGTTAATGAATTTATAATCTGGTTAATAGAATCTGGCTTCCCCATTGACTTTGCTTCTCAGAAAGTCTCAAAAGGTGATCACATGATCTCGGAACACTGCAACCCTATGTATGAACCAGTTGCCAAGCATCTGAATTTTAGTCACATGGGGATACTGCTAAGGTTGTAAATATGAAAAACGGACATAGGTCACATTTTTCAGTGCCGTTGTAACATTGAATGGTCACTAAACGAACTGTTGTAAGTCAAGGACTACCTGTATTAGTGGACTACTGATGTTACCAAGTTTGAATAATGAAATGTCTGCAAGAAAACAACTAAGCTCAGAGAGCACCAAGGATCCCTCATTTCAACTCTGAGCTATAAATATTCTCTTATATTGGTACCACATTATCATAATCTGGTCATATGAGAACATTTTTCAGCAATATTATTGAGTGAGTATGGTAGATTGCTCATTTCTCTCATAGACTAAAAGGAAACTTTTTAGATATTTGATCCAATATTTATTATCCTTTGATTAGTTGAAGTACTGAATTGGACACTATTAAAAATCATGGCTATGGAAGGAAGAATTATATCTCTAACTTTTTGATTTTTGATTGCTGTATTCTGTAATGATCAATTCACATAGAATAACAAATTACTGTAGAGGTTATTGACAATAAATTTATTTAGAAAATAGCCCTCATATATCTGACATTCTTTTTGCAGGCCATACCATTAATTTTGAACAAGATGGGACCAGTCACAGAAACAGAGGTTATACTCCCCTGGGTTTCCATTGGAGAAGTTTGCAAACATATGGCACAATCAGCTGCTAGATTCATCTATAGGGAACATTTTGATATCTTTTTCAAATGTTTGCAGGTGAGTTGAAGATGATTGAAATACAAAGAGAAGTTCCAACTCTCAGCCTAGTATTAGTGACAAGGTTACATAATGAAAAATTCATGAAAAGTATTTTATGTTGAACTAGCAAGGATCTAGTATTATTTTGTATTCCAGCAAACAGTGGAGTACTCTATATAAGGTAAAGGTAAAGGTTCCCCTCACACATCTGTGCTAGTCGTTCCCGACTCTAGGGGGCGGTGCTCATCTCCG
>JANHJO010010055.1:9661-22912 GCA_032468235.1 Pseudoxyrhopus heterurus
GGAAGTTTGTTTCTTTAAAACACAAACTTCCTGCAGCAGCCTCTAGGGGGAAAAACAGGTGAGGCACGCTTCCCCGATCATCAGCTGTGCTGAAAACACAGCGAATAAAGGCAGCCAGAGGCTCCGGGCGGGCAGGCAAAAAAAAATTTTTTTTAGAAAAACCAACCGAACCGGTTGTTACACAGGTTGAAACCCACCCGATTGGCCTCCCACAGATAAGAAATAGAAAGTTTTTCTATAGAGTAGTTAGCATCTTTGATTTTAGAACTGAAATATCAATTCTTTTTCTAAAGATGCAGCTTACCTTGAAACAAAGCAACATCTTCACACGATTACATACATTCAGGATTCTGCTTCTCTGCCTCTGACATGTATTTGCTTAAGCAACATACCTATGTTTTAAGGTGGTGTGTTTTCAAACTACTGTTTTGTACTCTTTTCTTTACTTACTACATAATCCTTTTTTTCTGCCCTTTTAAAACAGATCTGGATGTGTTGATTTTCAATTTACATATCCAGATCTCAGAAAACTACAAGAGGTACCTCAATGGTTGTAACCACTATTGTACACTATATTAATTCTCTGCAATAAGGTCTTATATACTACTTCAAAAGAATTGTTTAAACACAGCCTGCTCCAGATGCACAATACTCACTGTTTTGTAATCAAGACTTACCTTTTCCCGAAGAGGTACCAGGAGGCAAAAGAGGCAATAGAAAACCCAACAGAAAGCAGAAACATTCAGAATAAGTCTACATAAACAAATGGGATTTCAAAGCCGTAGTCTGCATAAGGAGCACTGTACTTTTAACAATCAAACTTCCTATGTTTGTTTGTTTATGGTTACAAGTCCTAGAACAATCTTCTCTTTCTGCCATATTGGACTCATTCCCATAATTCTTAGCTCAGCATGATCATTGTACCCACTAAGTAACTACAGGTAGTCCTCGACTTACAACAGTTCATTTAGTGACAGTTCAAAGTTAACAATGGCACTGAAAAAAGTGACTTATAACTTGTTTTTCATACTTATGACCACTGCAGCATCCTCATGGTCACGTGATCAAAATTCAGATGCTTGACAAATGACTGATATTTTATGATGGTTGCAGGGTCCTGGGGCCTTTTGCAACCTTCCGATAAGCAAAGTCAAGGGCAAGCTAGATTCATTTAACAATCGTGCTATTAACAACTACTGTGGCAAGAAAGGCCATAAAATGGAGCAAAATTCACTTAACAACTGTCTCACTTAGTAACAGAACTGTTGGACTCAACTGCAGTGGTTAAGTCAAGGACTACCTATATTAGGATTGCCTACATTTTGAAAATAACTCCAAACAAGTGCTTTAGTTGTTGTGTGAGCCCAGAACCTCTTCGCTACTTATGCGCAAAATCCAGAAAAAAATATCATGCTGCTTGAATAAGCTAACTTGTTCTAAAAGACAGGGCATAATTGTTTCTCAAGCTCATGTACAGACTCTAAAAGACAGGGCATAATTGTTTCTCAAGCTCATGTGCCTTAATGAAGAGCAGAAAGGTTCTGTGCTCAAGCTGTGTCTGACATATCACTTCCTGGGTTTCTCCATAACTAGATACCAAATGTTTCTTACCTTTCCTTTGTTTGACATGTTTTCTGTCCCAATATTACAGAAGTTTGGGAAGCTGTAAATTAAAAATAACCTGGTTAGTTTTTGAAAGCATGGTTCTAAAGTATTCCTTTCTGAGAGAAATACAGAAATAAAGCTTATGAAAAGCTACATAACTCAAATTAGACTCCGCCATCTGGCCACTTGCAGTTGAGTTGCAGCTATAATTCCTCAAATTCTTGGCTAACTTTGCAAAAGCTAATGAAATGTACCAAATATATCTGAATAGGAACACTGACTTATATTTCAATACCTTGCTTTACTGCTCCAGTATTGAGAAAGCCATATATATGTAGCATATATTCAGGAGTGATTTGCAATTTTGCTATTTATAGATATCTTTTTTATAATAAATAATACTTGTTGACTCTTAGGCATTTGTTCTGAATTCTTAACTTTTGGGTTTGGCAAGACATGTGTGATAATAAAGGCATAAAAAAATAATTGCTGATGGCAAAAAAAGACAATATATTTAATTGGAAGCCACATCTATTAAACAAGTGAAGGTGTTTTATGCTGAAGCATTTAAACATTTATGGAAAGGACATGGTAAAAATCCAGGATTAACAGAGGCAGGTCAGGATCAGCTTGTTAAATACAAAGATGAATATTTTTTTCCACTCTGCACAGCTGCATGACAATCACTGTTAAGCACAACTACTTCTATGATACACGAGGCATCACCAGCTAGTAAAAATGCATGGCAACACATCACTGCACTGCAGTAGGTCTACTGCAGGACTGTAAAACTCCCAGCCCACGGGCCGGATGAGTCACGTGATACCACCCTGATGACGTGAGTTTGACGCCCCCCCCCCAGTCTACAGGGATGTGATTCAATGAGAAGATCCTTAAAGTCTTTAGCAAAAATGCCAGTGTAAGGAAATATGGCACCCATTTCTTCTTACTAGGTACTTGCTTATCTTCGATATTTCACAGGAATTCAAAAAAATATAATGGTGCATACAATAAGTGTGAATTTATCAAACTAAGAAACATACAGTACTCATTAAGGCATTTGTGATCATCACACATCAGCTGCATACATACATCAGATTGTAGGTACATTTTCTGTCATTTAACATCTGTAATACTAGCTACTGTATATTTCCTGGTTGGGCTTGTTATGGTAGAATTCAGCTATGAATGGTTTTTGATTGGGCAAAATATTTCTTTCTGAAAATATACTACGTTCTTCTATCATACTAAATCACAATTTATTTTAACTAATAATTTGCTGAATAAGTCACAATAGATTAAGATTCCCATGAATTCCAAACCAACAAATTATGATTTAGCAAGATGTATGAACCCAGCCTATGAATTCTCACTTCCCTTAGTCTGTAACATTCTCTGGTATTGGGAAGCACCTGAAATTTTAGTGGTGCAATACCACAACAGAAATCTGTAACAACTGTCAAAGCTGGAATATCAATCACTGCTTTGGGTTGACTGATATGAGTACAATTTATATAACTGGGAAGAAAAAGAGACTCCACTCAAACAAAGGATGGCTGCATACTACGGATGATCTGATTGAAACCATAAATTGTGCTGACTATTAAAATAGAAGAGACCTCAGCCATCCAGGTCATCCCTAAAGCAAACAAAAAAAATGTAAAAGAGATGGGTAGAATATGAAAAGACATGTTTAATAAAACTGAAGTTTTCATGTTATTTTCTATAAAAGTCCCTTGCTATCCATTTATGATTCTTGCTTAGAATACATGCTTGTAATTAATTGTGCCATTTTTCCCTTGGAGCATTTTTACCTAAGAGCAGGCAGGAAATTTGGTCCTCACTCTAACCTAGATAGATAGAGACATGTAACCAAATGTGAACAGCTATGTGGCATATGCATAAAGCTAAACCAGTTTGGGCTTTGTTCAGTTTTCACATAGACAATATCACTGTCAGCACCTGCTACTACCTTCAAGGCTCTCCATGGTGAACAAAGTAATGTTTCAATGTCTTCTTTGGCATATCTCCCAAAACGTGGTCAAGAAAAATCAGCATAAAGGGAAGCACATTAGGCATGTTTAAACATATGAAGCAACAGAAACAGAAAATAACTAAGCCAGGATGAGTGGGAAACAACAGCTGCACATCTCCACAGCTTACTGAATGCACTTGTGGGAAGAAAACAATGCTCCTTACTTCTGGTAAGAAGGATTTGGCATTGATCCATCAAGGATGACATATTGATCAAATAAAGCTGTTGCTACATTCAGAACAATAGAATTTAGTGGTGAGAATGCTTGTGAGAAATCAGTACTTTTAGTTTGGATGCACACAGACTGTAGTTCATTTCCTATTCCATTTATCATCTAAAATGATGTATTTTGCATTTCACATTGCCATACTGAGAAAATTCATTTACATAACTTTTTAACATGGCCAGAGGAGAAAAAAAGCATCTTGTCCAATGCTGACATTCAGTAAAACACAAACTGGTGGGAATTAAAGATGATAAATCATCCTGGTATCCAATAATCTAAATTACATGACTAAGATATTCTTCCTCCTGCATACATACTTCTTAGTATTCTGATGGAGATATTCTGCACTCACATCAAATAAAATGGAACACACTATTATTCTCATATGCACTACTGCAGGGAAAGCTGCACTGGGGTATTAGACAAACATCCTTTTCAGTTTATTATGGTGACCCACATTTGTGTTAAAGTTAGTGATTCATCAAAGCTAGATGAATAAGATCTAAGATCCTATGAAACGTTAGATTGCCATTTTTCCATTCTGGAGGGGAAAAAATCAGACCCTTTCCTGTCCTCTGACAAATACACCAACCTAGGTAAATGTATGTGACTACTGTAAAGGATAAATAGAAGCCAGAGAAAGGAGGCACCATGAAGCATTACAACAGGCATCAAAGGTATAGTTCTAAAATACATCTACTGTATAAAAATTCCATTCACAAAGCTACTACAAGATACTACTCCCAAGAGGATCCATTAAAGCAGACAATGAAATTGTAAACCTGGTTCTCATTAACTGAAGTCAAGAAAGAAACATTGACCTCTCTGTTCCCAGATTCATTCTGTATTCAATTGGATTTTGTCCAGGACACTGGTCTGAAAAACTCTTTTTTTGAATCTGATCTGGTCTGAAAAAGAAAACTCTTTTTCAGGAGTTTAAACAGCAATGTTGAAAGCAGCCTCATAAATGATTTGCCAGATTACAGTAAATGAATGAAATTGCAGCTATGTCCACAAAGGGAGAAAAAAGTTGAGTCAAGGAACCATAATTAACCTTTTAAGAACAGTCTGCAGGTATTTCAAGATTAAAGCTTTTAGTATGATTATTACCCTGCTTCTTTAACAAAACTTTGGATGAAGGCAGTCATAAGGTCTTTTTTAAAAAAAAATCTGATCCTCCTTCCCCTGTCTCTTTATAGAGGAAAATTCTTACAGAGGAAAATTCAGCAAGAAATTAAATAATAAATAGGAGCACCATCTTCTGATGACAGTTTTTTCCCTACAAGCAGCCAAGGTCTGCACCATAGTCACTGCAAAGTAACTATGCTTTTTCTCTTTAGTCCCTTCCTGAGAACTGCCAGATCTCTTAAAGATAGTGAGGGGGGGGAAAAGGCATCTTGCTCAGATTTTAAACTATTGTCCCAGTACTCACTCACCATTACTTAATGCAACTAAAAAATCTGTATCAAAATGAAGTTTTCATCAACAAATCAACAGTCTAATACAGTACAGCACTTTTTTAAAGACTGAAAGTCATGTACTAGGAAAGCAATAATTAAAAACGGTTGTTGCCTGCAGCATCAGAAAACAACTTCCAATTTAAATAAATAGTATAGCATAGATTTCAGAAGGAATTCTTTTCAAGTCAGTGTGCAAAAAACCTTTCCGGAACTGTATGATACCCAGGACCGCACCCAGCTCCTAGGGAATAATAGGGGAATAGGGCAATAGGGGGCTTAGTTATCATTCAGATGCCTTTACAACATATGGCAAGCATTTTAACTGAAAAGTATTAGTCTGTATTAAATGGGATAAAGTCTTTTCCATCCTGGCTGGAAATTCTGTGGAACATTTGGAAGAGAGCATAGTTGGGTAAATTTCCCCTAATAAATCAATTGGCTAAGCCTTGAAAGCAAAAAGAAATAACATTATAAATGCTTTATTCTTTTTCGATACTTAATTCCATGAGACTTAATTCCTACAACTAACAGTCTCTGCCAAATACTGGCAGAGTAACTAAACATACTGATGTTTAGATAATAAGGCCAAAAACGGTTTCCCTTAAAAAGGGCCCATAAGATTTCAACTGTGCCTGCTTACTACAATAGTAAAAAACAAAGGAAAAGATAATTTTCAAATGCAACTGTACCATACTAGCAGAAATAAAGCCCCCAAATAGGCAGCATCTGCCTTCTTTCAATTTATCAGTAAGTTTGCAAAAAGTTAAGATTTTTCAAGATCCTACAGATGTAAGGTCCTGTTTCACCTCTCAGATTTGTTACAATTTAAACAAACGCCTGTTTTGTTTTGATGAAGGGATGCAAAGACTGAATTACACTGGGTGGGGGGGGGAAGAATCGCCAATTTATTGGAACCATTTTTACTCACAGGAACCACATTGACAAAATCCCCCAAAAGATTTTCCTTTAGTTCAGCAAGACCATCCTAAATAACTCCCTAACTTCTCCTCCCCCGTATAAAAGGCTTAAAAAGAAGAAGTGGAGAAAAGACAGAATCATCAAACAAACAACGCATACTCTGGATTTGAGCCATCCTCACCGGCGCCTCACAATATAATTTTATAGAGAAAAGTCACTAGCGATGAGGTTTGTTCCCCCCCCCCCTCTTCTGTGAATCCATGTGACAGTATTCCCCTCTTCAATGAGTTATGAAATTGTTTAGCAGCTGCTACCAGTACAATTGGTGGATTGTTCGTAACCTCTTCAGGACAACAAGCGTGTGCAAACAGACACACACACATATATACACAGAGAGAGAGATCAAGCAAGCAAATCCTTACTTTGCTGGGCCGAGGCCTCTTTTGCTTCTTAAGGCTGTCGAAAGGAGAGGCCGCAGCGGGATCCACCGCTAGGCAACCGGGCTCTTCCTAGGGTAGGGATCAAAGGAAGGCAGGCGGGCTTCGGCGCAATGCAGCTGTTTCCTCCGCGCTCCGCTCGAGCCGCGACGTCACAAGCCTCGGAATCTTCCAATTCTGGACGGCCCTTGGCACCACCCTCGCTCCCCTCTGGCGCGGGATTGGGGAGGGGTGGGAGAGAATGGTGTTTGCCGCAGAGAAACGCCACGCTCGCTATAGCAGGCGAACCTCTTTTTACACCTCTCTTCCGAGAAAAGAGGCGCTACTCAGAGTACAACAGTAAGGAAAATGGCTTGCATAGGATGTATCTTGTCTCTGAATTCAGACAACATTAGGATCGCCTTCCTCGCAGGGTTTGGGGAGAGGAGGGGGGTTCTGATTAATCAGTCAATTGCAATTTCTGCACATGGACCCAACATTAAGGCAGACGGAGTTCTGTTGACTTGTTTCTGAGTACGCATGTTTATGAGCTAGGATGCAGCAAGGACATGAATGGCCCCCCCTCTAGCGCACACAAAAATGTACTTAATCCTGAATAGAATGCAACCTACTTAACCAATGGTTTCCCCACTGATGCTGGAAAATGAATCTTATTATGTGTCTTCGGTTTAAATAAAAATGCAACCTTCAAACTTAAAATCACTTGCCTCCACTGTGTCAAGAAAGTGATTAGTTTAATATACAGAATATCCAAAGAAAATCACTTTCAGTTGGTAGGTCATGTTGGGAGTGTTCATCTCACCATATGAAGGGCCCAGCTGGGGAAGACTGACTCAACTTAGTCCATATCATCTAGGTAGAATGATATGAATATCTAAATAACCTAATTAGGACTGGGTCCAGCATCCTTGAGCAGTTGTCATGAGCCCACCACAGAGATTTATCCTGGCCTTCTTTAATTCTGTCTCCATCTAGCATGGATAATGAATAATGACATGGAGATGCCATTTTAATTTCCACTATGTTGTTGGTGCAGCATCCTTCCGAAGCCCTGAAAAAACTTAAAATGGAAAGTAGATTTAACAGCCTGGAAAAATGCTGAGTATTGCCACATAACCTGGAAGATGGTGCTAATGAAAAGTTTTTGGCTGCGGTAGTAGCTGTTGCTGCTCCTGCAGCAGAAGGTAGAAAAAAGAAATTATACCCCTTTTTCTAAAGTGACTCCCACAAGAATAACCAAGCTCTATTGACACCTAAGGCAGAAAAATCCTTCCTTCCTAAAAGCCATCACAACAAATATACTAATTACCTATGCGAGGTTATTCCAAAATAGCTGTCAAAATGGACAGCTTCAGTTAGCCCAACAGTAGGGCTGATCCTGCTTGCCAAAAGTCAAGGGAAGCCCCATCAGAGAGGATTTTCCTCAGACCCGGCGCTAGTAAGCACCAGCAGCAGCAATGGACAAGAGCTCAAAACCTCAGATGGGTCACATGACTTAAATCAAAGACAACATCCCACTAAATCTAACTTCCTGACCATATATGGATAACTATAACTTTCCCTTTTGTTTAAAGAACATTATCTTCTGGCTCAATGAAATATGATCTCTTAGGAAAAAGCTTTGCTAGCTTTCCATCCCGCAGCAAGTGCTGTTTCATTAAATAAGTGAAAACACTGAATGTTTCATTCTTCTGATACATGATTTGCTTGTGTTTTTAGTTTTCAATGCTGAGATCTGTAAACAACAGTGTGCACCTTTATGCCAGATGCAGAGCAGCCATTTCATTCTCATTATAACAGTAGCTTGGTCACTAGTATAAATTCCCCCTTGTCCTCTAGGTGTGGGTTTTCTTAAATCCATTGAAAAGGGAAGGTTAATCTGATTAACCTAGTATGAGTAACTTATTTCTAAAACTGCACTCTGGTATGAAAATTGGGCATCAAACTCACATTATGGTAAAGACTAACTTAACATTTTTTCTCGTCATAAACATTAACTGCTAATTATTCCAAATCCAGAATCCTCAGTTTATTCCAAAGCAGCTTTCCTTCTTCAAAGTAGGCTTCCCAACCTGGTGTCTTCCATTTCTGTTAAACTACTTTTTTGTTATTATTCCCAGCAATTATAACCGCCAGATTGGAAGTTGCTCTAAAGCATATCTCTATTATAATTCTGCTCCCTTTTCTGAAAATCTTTTACATGACATGACTTTTTTTTTTTAAATCAACACTTGTTTTACTTTACATTGTTTTTTGGGACTCAATACACTTTTGTAATAACATTTCAGAGCTACTATCCATGATTATTTGGGTATAACGACTAACGAATTCCTTGACATAATTAGCTTGTTCTACTGTATTTCGGATGCATTATACAAAGACCCTGCTCTCTAGAAAAGGCTTTAATTTTTGGAAAAGTGTAAGGAAAGCTCTCTGCCAGGAGACACAAAGCAGCAGTCCGCAGCAGATTTATTGTTCTAGGAGCCAAGGGGTCACCAGTCACCATCTTGGCCCAAGCCATGATTTGGCATTCTCAAAAGGTTTGCATACTTTGTTTCTTAATTATTTTTGGAAATTATTTGTTAACTGGTTTGTGTTTTTGTTTTTTTGATATTAGAAATAATCAGAATGGCAAGTTTCATACCCTGGATGAGTCTCGTACAATCTTTAGGGAAAGTCATTGTATGCAAATTTAAGAATTTTAAAAATTATTTTGGAATACAGGTAGTCCCCAATTTACAAGTGTTCATTCAATGTCCATTCGAGTCTGTCAAGTCCCTGCTTGAAGTTACAGATGTTGCAGCACCACTAGAGTCACATGATCAAAATTCGAGCATTTGACAAGGTGCCCACCCCTAGAGTTGCAGGAGCACAGCAATTCACCCTTCCCCAACTGCCTGTCTCTCTCCATCTCAGCAGCCGACTTGGCCCAATGGTATGCACAAAGGGCCATGGCTCTTTAGGCCATGGTCTGCTCCCTGGCTAGCTTTCTCCACTGCCCAGACCCTCTTCCCACCCTGCCATGCACAAGTTCACTTATCTAGCCTTCAGAATGATCGCTTTCTCTAGCTTTTAGGCCAAAAGGGCTAGAAAAGTTCTGAAGGCTAGAAAGGCGATTTTTCTATTTCATTCCGAAGGCTAGAAAGGCTCTTTTTTCTTTTGTTCTAGAAAGGTAATGGCTAGAAAGGCTCTTTTCAGGCCTAGTGAAAGCTAGTGAAGCAATCATTTTGTAGGCTAGAAAGGCTTTATCAGCAGTGGTAGGAAAAGGCAGAAGTAAGTAGACCCAAAATAGGGTGGGTTGGGGGAAGAGCTCAGGTTTCCCTGGTGTGGTGAGGTGTGGAGAGTGGCCAGTCCTCCCAGCTTTGGCAGTTTCCCCATGCCAGTGGGCCGGTATTTTATTTGTCTTTTTTTTACAAATAACTCAAGAAGGGAAATCTACCCAACATACCTTCCTCCTACTACTTCCCTCACAACAACTACCCTGTGAGGTGAGTTGGGCTGTGAGAGAGAGAATGACTGGCCCCAGGTCACCCACCTGACTTTCATGGCTAAGGCGGGACTAGAACACATGATCTCTCACTTTCTAGCCTGGTGCCTTAACCACTAGACCAAGCTGGCTCTAAACTTTAAAAGGTATAGGTACAATTACCTGTACCTGTACCTGTACCTCTACCATGGCAGGCCTCCCAGAGCCTCCCTCACCCCCTGTGCCAGTCTTTTGTGGTCATTGCGTGAGCCATATGATCATTTAGCAATCACAATTGGGAGAGCTGGGATTGTGGTGATTGAACAAAGCGGTCATGTGGTCACCTCACTTAAGGACCGCTTTGGTCAATGACCAAGATTCTGGTCCCAATTGGGATTGTAAATCGAGAACCAACTGTAGAGTGATTAGAATGTTGATGTGGGAATTTATAAACAGACTAAGTGGCTAAATGAATTTGAAATAACAATCTTCACTTCTAAAAACACTACTTTATCATTTGGCATGTTTACAAATCAAAATCCATATTTAGGATCTAAAGTGAGCATCTTGAAAGTCTGGAGAAGTATGAAAGAAAATAAGATGCAAGTATAAAGCAGATTAATTGCTAGAAAGCAAGATCAAGAAAAAGACGTAGCCAAAAGCATTTTCTATCCTTGATCAAGAACAATTGAAAAATAATACCTGACTTCAGATCAAGTACAGGTAGTCAAATTAATTTGCTTATGTGTTCCAGCTTTGATCATTCTGATTAAAGCATCAGTCTTCAGTATTTTCTTTTCATATTCATGAATAGGCACCATGATGGCTTATTGTATGAATAAGGGTTTGTTAAAGTCTATTTTTAAAACCCATCTTCAAATTGGCCTTTGGTTACTATGTTACACAACTCTGCAACCTACTGATTGAAGAGAGAACAGCAACAGACTTAACCTTTCTACTCAGTCATTTTTGTCTGAGAATATCTAAGAGTATTTTTATACACATCTGTCCTTGTTGCTTCCTCAACTTTCCCCAGATCTTTTTCACCAGTTTCTCAATGGCCTGCAGCTGTCTTTGTATAGCCTACAAGACCTCCAGATGATTCTGCAGCTGTGCCCATTAGAAGAGCACAGACTATGAAATTCAACCAGTGCCCTCCTTCCCTCACCCACTGTGCATATTTTCCTTGGATGGACAGACTATTTATAACTTTCTCTCTCTCTATTCACAAACTTCAGCATACGGACATTGCAGAGTTAGAAGGGAAAAGAAAAAAAACAGCAAACAGGCATTTCCAAGAATGAGAAATGACCTACCCCCAAGCTTTGCAGAGTTCCAGCATGCTCATTTCCAAAATAAACTTTGCAATTCTGCATGGACTATGCTGTAGCTGCTCTACAATAAGATTATTGTGGGATATCATGGGATTCGCACCAATCTGGAAGTGGTTTCAAAGCCCTATATGGACCACCCTCGGGTTAATTGAATATATTTGTATGTTTCCATCAGGAGATTATTTTCTACACAGCCCTCCAAATTAGCTTTTTCTAAGATTGATTCACCTAAATCAAAATATGGCACATGCATTAAAATGATTAAGGAAATGTTGTTTGCAAAGTACACCAGAATAAGCTTTTATGCAGTAGTATATAATTATTTCAAGGTCTTTGGTTTTGTTTCCATTTACTTGTCCATGCTTCTAACTGCAGTTTGTAAGGTAACAATTTACATGTAAAAACATTTTTCAGTTTCTGATTCTTTTCCTTGTAGCCATGTTAATATTCATTCCTCCACTTCTTCAGCTGGCAAAAAAGTATGCTTTTTTAAAAAAAATTAATAAGTGACATACAAAAGTAAATTATACACTGAATACTGAAGAAAAAGACAAAAAATAAAAACAAAAAAGATTCATAAGATAAATATAAATAACTATATGAATGAACTCAATTGTTGAGATTATCATCAAATCTGGACCATATGCTGCCATTATATGTCGTCAGAAGAGGTGATGCAGGATGGATATGATAGAACTCTTCAAATATCTGAAAGGATATCACATATAGAAGAAATCTGGATCTTCTCTTTCTGTTTCAGATGCCAGTCTGGAGTTCCATGATCTCCCTCTTTCAGATGGTTTCTCGTCGGAAAGTAATAACTGCCAATGACTACAGAGAATCACACCTGCACCGCTGCCTTGCTGTTCTGGATTTAGTAGCCTTTGGGGTGGGCAGTACTCTAGGTGCAGGGGTGTATGTCTTAGCAGGGGAAGTAGCCAAGAATACTTCAGGACCTAGTATTATCATTTCCTTTTTTATTGCTGCTATGGTATCCATTTTGGCAGGATATTGTTATGCTGAATTTGGAGCCCGGGTGCCTCTGACAGGATCAGCATATCTGTACAGCTACATCACAGTTGGAGAGCTGTGTGCATTCATCACCGGGTGGAACCTGCTATTGTCCTATATAATTGGTATTATCATGGCTTGGGCCTCTCCATTCTAGTACTGTGTTAGATTTCAATTATATCAGGACTTTGGGCCTAAGAAAAGATAGCCAGACAATGCTTAAGTAGATGGGAATTTCTAGAGAGAATGAAGTTCAGTATTATAGCCCATTTAGCTCCCAAACCCCATCTCTTTGGGCTGCCCTGGGAAAGGCCATTGTTGAGAATGCTGTAGAATCTAAAGACCCTCTGCCATGCAGCGTAGACTAGGCAAAGGGAACTCTAGCATAATTCAGCCCATGAGGTTTTTTTATTGGCCTGTGAATGCTGGGAGGCACAAAGCCAATTCACTGTATATTTCAAGATGTTTTAAATGCACTGAAGTGGGTGCTTTGTAGTAACCCTAACCCTAACCCCCTTCTGATTTTGTGGGTCTGTGTGCAATTGGAGGCCTGTGTGAAATAGAAGTATTGGACTCTGCATCTTAGGTTGTATATGAGTGGGATATTGAAAGTGATGGAGTGAGTTTGTTTACTTATTCAATTTCTATAGCCACCCATCTCAAGTCATACTGTATACTAAAATTTTGTCTTAGGTGCCTCTGGACTTACACTTCCTTCTTCCTCTTCTTCGTCTTTTCGTCTCCTCCCCCCCCCCGGCC
>JANHJO010010057.1:136440-152495 GCA_032468235.1 Pseudoxyrhopus heterurus
AAAGTCGCCCGGCGCAAACGCCACCGCCTCGCCCCCAATAAAGGGGAAGATTCGCCAGAGGGAGCGTCTCCCAACTAGGGGCGGCGGCGGATCAACCTCCGGGGCCCGCGACCCAGCAAGAGACGCAAATAAACGGCGTCGCTTGGAGGTTACCGCAGCCAACTTTCGGGGGATGCTACGAATCCGGCCGGCGACATCTTCCGCCAGGCTTCCGCGCCCACGCGCCCACCCCTACCGCCCGACGCAAGCAAAAAAAAAAAAAAAAAGGCGCCAGCCCTCTTCGCCGAGCGCACCGCACCAACCTTTCGTCGTCCATTGTGCGCCGCCGGAGCGGAGCCGGAGCCCTGCTGCATGCGACCTCGCCTCCTGCCCGCTCGCTTCTCCAGCGCTGCCGCAGCGGACCGCTCGGTGCCCCCTGATCTGGCTGCGCTCAGCTGGCCGCCTTCCTTCTCGCCCCTGCGCCGCTTCCTCTCACGCCTAAAGCAACAGCGGCAGGTTAACTTTGCAGCAGCCAGAACACTCCCTTCCCAGAGGTCCCCGCTGCCGCCGCCGCCGCCGCTACTCTGCCTACAGCCTCGGCAGCCCACTCCCTTCTGCCTTCCTTTCTCCCGCTCCGAGCATGCGACTCGGTCTCCTGGCAACACCAGCTGTGCGGATAGGTACATTGCACCACCCCGGCTGCTGCATTTGCCCGAGGCATCTTTTTGGCGGGGTTCTGCTCGGTTTTAAAAAGACCGACAAAGGGAACGAAGCAAATGCAGCAAGGGCGGAAAGGGAACGATTTTTTGGTCTTGGTCCCGTGGTTTATGGCTAGGGAAGGGGAGGCGTGCTTCGGAACGCACGCTCCTTACATCGCACTTATTTGGATTTCGTTCTCGCCCTATTCCAAAACTCTAGGCTAGGGCAGTCTATTTAACCCATACGTTTAAAAGATGCGTTAAAAAGGGAAGCAATTCCAGCATTCTTTGAACAAATCTAGTTTTAAAAAGCAGCAGGGTTGTTAAGGCAAAAGGTGCTTTATTGTGAGTGTATTATTAGCTTCGCACATCCATTTTCACTCTTACTAGGGGAAGTTTTTAGCTGAAGTAAAAGCAGGTAAATAATTTTTGGCAACCAAGATAAAGGCATTCGAATTTGTTAAGTGTCAGCATTGTATACAGCTTGTTAAATGTAGAGCAGGGATTGGAGGGAGGGGACTTCCTTTAAAAAAACCATGTTCTCCTATTTCAGTTGTAAAGTACCAACTATCTTTTTCATTCTCCATGCTCTTCTATACACATAATTTACATTTCAGATAGATTGTCAGGGTCAGAAGAGTAAAGAAAATGTTGCATCTTAAGCTCAATTAAACCACAGCCCCACCAAGACATAGAATCAAAATGGGGTTTATAGACTATTAATACCTTTATTCTCCAAATGACATGACATAGCAGGGATTAAATGCCACATATTCAACTGAAATTATATAGATGCCTTGCTATACTTCAGGCTGGTTTAAAGCAATGGAATGGAGACTGAAAAATAGCTTAAATATTTACTGAATCTTTGACTATACAAATGATAAACGACTGCTAGTTTGGTATATGCTTTTCATATTCAATGCAGAGATTGCCAGCATCAAATGTAGAGATGGAAACCACAGTTTAAGTGTTGTTACAATTCTTACATCTGATATTTACTTGTTACACTTAACCCAGTTTTTTTAAAAAAAACACCTAATTTTTCTGGATTAGCGCAATGTAGTAAATTATAATCACTCATAATCCCATCTCGTGCAATTATTATATATTACTGTATTACCTGAACAGTCATAAAACTAGAAAAGATACTAGTTACCAGCTCTAATATAGATGCAGAACCAAAATATCAATTGACCTTATTTATATTAACTTATGTCACTTTCATCAATGCACTATTGGAATTGGAAAAAAGCATGTTTTTAGACTCGAGTTTGCAGACAGCCAAACAAACCAGCTGTTCCCATTGCTGTTTTGTCTTTAAATCAGTTTTGACTCCTTGTAATTTTCTAGATTATCCCCTGCAGCTTCCTTGGCAATTTTCAAAGGTGTATTGCCATTACCTTATTCCAGGGGCCAAGAACAGCTTGTCACAAGTCACAAGTTAGTTTTGTGTCTAAGGCAGGATCAGAAGGGACCACTTGCCAGTTTCTAGCCTTATCCCTTAATTATTAGAGGTAGTCTTTGCTTACCAACTACTCATTCAGTGCCTATTCAGTTACAGCAGGAGTGTCAAGCTTGCATCATCATGGCAGTCACATGATGGATAGCGACTTTTCCCTTGCTAAATTGGGCATGGGCGTGGCCAGCATGTGACGCATCCAGCCCATGTGTTTGACAGCCCTGAGTTACAATGGTACAATGGTGAGTTATGATGGCTCCTTGAAACTGGAAATGTTGCAGTGTTTCCTGCAGTCACGAGTGATTCAGGCATTTGACAACCAGTGCAGATTTACAATGGTACCAGCATTCCAATCATGCAATCGTCATTTGCAACCTTCACAGCTGGTTTCCAACAGGCAAAATCAATGTGGAAGCTGACAGGAAGTCACAAGTTGTGGTCATGTGACACTGCACTTAACACCGTGATTCGATTAATGACCACACCTGAAAGTGACAATGTAAGTCAAGCATGGTCAAATGAAGCTTCATTTTACAACTGCATGGTCTATCAATGAAGTGGCCAGTCCCAGTTGCAGTCTGTTAAGTATTACCTGTATATAAATGTGACCTTTACATGCCTGTCTTCGGTTGCTCTCCAACAAACGGCAGTCCATACATACCATGTGGGGCTGCTTGCATACTAGTTTTTATACCTTATGTCTCCCAGGCAAATTTACTGTATTTTTTATTTCTGCAATCTTCTGCTTTCTAGTCTTCTAACAATTACATGTATGTGTATCATGTCATTCTGGCAAGATAGCAAGTGAATTAACCAAAATCAGTATTCATATAAAACTGAGTACAGAAATAAATATGAACCTTAGTACTTGTTAGGTTCTATCCTATTATTCTTTTCCTAAGGAAAGGTGACATACCGCAACCAAGCATTGGCCCTCTGGCATCTTCATTTGCTATCATGCCACTGAGCACATGTACCCTACAGATACCCTTTAAAAATAACAACAGATAAGCACAACCAAATGCTTTGTATACTCAACTGCCCAGAAAACAAAAGGAATGTGGGGTGGCAAGGAGCAATTGCACCAACTTTCTGGTAACGGTTCGCCACAATCACCAGACACTATCCACAAACAGGTCACATCTACCAGTTTAAAATGATTATTGACCCTGGTATAGGTTCACAGAATATTCATTCAATTTTATTCAGTATATGATCCTGACCAGCCCTATGCACTCAGTCTTTTAAAATCTTCATTAACATGTTTGACATGGGCAGAAGGGTGCATTATAGCAAAACTCAGCAATAGAATTATCAATAGCCCAAGTCTTTGAAAAATAAAAGCTTAGTACACATATGCCCTACTTTTATCATACTGGTTCCAATGGGAAGATTTGGATAAAATAAAGCTATCTTAGAATCCTATGAATTTCACATTTTTAAATTATATTAAAATGTAATGTAAATTAAAGCATATTCTATTTTTTTCTAATGAGGTGGGTAGATTTGTTTTTGCAAATTGTCAGATACTATAAAAATATTCTGTTCCTTCCTGCAGAAGCATCTTTAAGCTGTTCGTTGTTAGCATCTGCCCAAGTCAGATTACAGATGTAGAAATACTGGCTGCCAGTGTAGTTTGGTCCATACAAGCATATAATAAAATCTATAATGCAGAACAGACTATAGGTCATATTGATTTACTCCATTTTCCTGTGTAATACTGAATTTTTAAAATACATCATTACTACTGAGACAACTGAAATCGAGATTTACTAAAATTGTCCTATTCAGCCAGTTTGGTCTAATGGTTAAGGAAGCAAACTGGAAAGCAGGAGACTGAGTTCTAGTTCTGCCTTAGTTATGGAAGCCAGTTGGGTGACCTTGGGCCAGTCACTCTCAGCCCAAACCACCTCAAAGGGCTGTTGGAGAAAGAAAGTAGATGTGTTGGATATGTTCACTG
The DNA here is from genome assembly GCA_032468235.1 of Pseudoxyrhopus heterurus. NCBI lineage: Eukaryota > Metazoa > Chordata > Lepidosauria > Squamata > Pseudoxyrhopus > Pseudoxyrhopus heterurus. The sequence continues at coordinate 140,540 of JANHJO010010057.1, forward strand.
CTTTGAGATACTTATAAAAATAATAAAGACAGGTTATAAATAAGTATTGTCTGGTTACATTCTAGCATTAGAATATGGTTAAATTATGTAACACTAAAATAATTGTTTTACAAGCACAGCATTTAGTATAAGTAGTTGAAGACTTGACAGTCAATAACCATCCTGTGTCATCAGTTGCTTTTATACAGTCTAATAAGCTTTATAATGCATTTACATTTTTAGTAAAACAACTTCAATGAATTCCTTTACAGGAACCTGATTGCCCATATTGCTTCCTTTTAAAATGCCAATTACCTTCAGGTTGATTCCATATAAATCACTCTGACAGTGAACCAAATAACTTTAAATTATTCCATATGTAGTTGCAGGCACAATAAAATTCTGTTTCAGTGATTCTTAACTGAATAGAAGCTGATACTTCTGAGACGGGTGTCAAACTTGCGGCGTCACGTTGCTGTCACATGAAGTTTTGTGACATTTTTCCCATTCACAGAGCGGGGGGGGGGGAGCCTGGCCTGCGCATGATGCATCCGGCCCACAGGCCACCAGTTTGTCACCCCACTCTATGAAATAGAGTTAAACAAATCATTCTGTAAATTGGAAGGTATTAATACTGTATTTAGATGAATTTTTCACATTTAATTAATAGTATGTGAGGTGCAAACGTTTGGACATCCTTTCAGATAATACTCTCTAACCCCTTCCTTTGGCAGAAATAACTTAAAGAAACCAAGAGAGTAAGTTCTAACCCCACTTTAGGCATGAAAGCCAGCTGGGGTGACTTTGGGCCAGTCACTTTGTCCAACCAATCAACCTCTCAGGGTTGTTATGGGAAAATAGGAGAAAGGAGTATTAGGTATGGTAACTGCCTTGACTTACTTATAAAGTTAAAAAAAAGCAGAATAAAAATCTAATAAAAATGTCTTTGATAGCCAGTTAAGATGCAGTGCCTGAGGATGGAGCGGAGAATATAAAACAAATAAAAATCCAGGTCAAGTCACAACACAAATGAAACCATACCTTAATGCTTTACCACAACACATACATTTTATACTGGGCTTTGATGGGCCTACTACAATCATCTTGACTTTTGTTAAACACTTTTTACACACAGATGTCACTACATTTAAATCTCTCTGTAATGGCTTTTGGAATTTTTCACTCTTCCTTGCAGAAGCATTTTCCCTTAGAAATATTAAGAGCATGAGATCTCCCCACACTGAATTTAAGTAATAACCAAGGGCCATTTGAAAACCTTTCTTTCTTACATTGCATGATTATTTCCATGTATACTTCAAATAATTTATTACTGAACGTTTTTGGCTTCAATTTTTTTCATTTATATTTGTCTTCACCTTTACAGAAATTTGTTGTTTGTACTATTTAGAAGCTGTGTCACTTTTCACTTAGGGCTTCATTGAAGCATACAATGTGACCAAAGGGTGCCTGAATTTTAGAATGCAACTATATGAACAAGCATCAGACTATTTCACCAAGCCTCTGAGAAGCAGAAGCATTTAATTCAACACTGTAACAAATACAAGCACTCAGAGGATTTTGAGAAATTAAACTTGCCAATCTTGTGAATGCTCTGAGGCCATCAGATTGTTAGATCTGAAATTAAAATGTCTACAAGTACTAAAAGCTAATCACACTTAATAGTTCAAAGATACAACTTCACATCACATAATGCATAGGTAAGTTTTAAATAGGATTATTCACGTAATTTCTGAACTTAAACTGTACCTTTCTTTCAGGATGCCATGACAGGATGTTGAAATTACATCATCTTGTATGAAATGTGTCACAATGTACTGTTAATAAAAACTTTTTCTGCATAACTCATTGGATAGGAAACTTAACTAATCTCTCTCTCTCTCTCTTCTCTCCCCTAAATATGCAGATTACAAATTTTGGGTTTCAAGCTAGAAGAAAACAGTACTCTATGGCTGACCAGTCTGGTAATACAGACAAATGTCCAAAACTGCAGAAACATTATGGTCAGAGATTATAAACTCATATAACTTAGACATATAAAGCATTTCAATCTGCTATTTTATAGTTTAATTATGCTTGCAGTCCAGACTTATCTAACCTTCTGCCTTCAGATATATTGGACTTTGGCTCTGGGAAATCACTGGAGCTTAAGTCCACAACATCTGGAGTACAAAATTGTGAAAAAATGTGCATATTCTCTCAACATAGCTTTAAAATAAAATAGAGAAAGCAAACATAAATAAAACATAATGCTGTTCTTAATTCACTGGGTAGACATTAACAGTCACAGGCCTAAAAATAGAATTATTAAGGTTGATTGGGAAATTTATTTCAATATCACAAGGCTTATTTTCCAAAAGAACAGTTCAAATTTATGATCAATAAAGAGACAGCCCTCATTTCAGTGAACACTGCCATACATGAACAGCCTACCACACCTTATCTTAAAACATTTGCAAAAAGAATGTGAAGTGTTATTGGATTCTATGATACTGTTCACATACTAAAAAAAGTTTCAAGTTAGCTACAATTCTTAACTTGTCATTATTAATACCAAATGTTGGTCTTCAATGTTCTGTTTTAACTCATTCTTTCATAAAGTACAAAATGTTAGGGTAGTCAGCTTCTTGCATCCAATACAAAAGAAGGTAGGTTTATATAATTAGAATATATGCAAAAAATACAACATTGAAGTTTCAGATAGTGGAATTTAAGTTTGTTTTGTTAAAAAAATTTACTCTGTTAATCTTTGTAATACTCAAGAGCAAGTTATAATGTATAAAAATTGGCAAATTCTACCTGTCATACGAAAACTAGACTAAACCAGATATTCTGACCTAACCAAACAGTAATGAACAGTACGATTGAATCATGTACATATTTCCAAATGTATAGGTAAGATTTTATACATTCAGGACTCAAAAGTATTTCCTGTTAGTAATCAACTTCTGTGTGGGTGTATAGGACCTGTTATTTAAGAATTACTATGTTAAAAGTTTGTAGTTCATTATATGAGATTATTACCTCAAAGAAGATTTGAAAGTCAATATACAACTGTTTTTACTATTATAACAAACAGTGTTCTATCACCATGATATACTTTTGGAAAACAGAAAAGCATTATAACCAGCAATTAAATTTTACTGTCCAAAAAAGTAGCTTGCAAAGGTCTGCACATAACAATTTCTAAGGACATCACTGCATTATCTTTACCAAATCTGTTAATACAGCTTAATTTACCCTTATGGGGTGAGTATTCATATACATCATTGAGAGCTGTGTGTAGTCCTGTTCTTTTAGACAAACATACCCCAGGTGTAAAAGAAATGTAAACTGTTAATGCTGAAGATAAAGAAAATGATGCAACCAACCACCCATGTATTTAAAAAGACAATGGCATTTTTCACTGGATTTTTTACACTTCATTTTAGCACAATCAGCATACCTTTATATCAATCCTAGAATAAAACATTTTTAAGGGCCTGAAAAGTCAGAAATAAAATTGTTACTATACAAATTATAGCTACAAGGCAAATAATTTTTAGAAGTCAGTTTCTGTTCTAGGCAACAGTAACAGTCCCAGAGATTTGACTTCAGTAGTACCTTATCTTCCCCCAAAAGATAAAGGCACCAGTAAATCACTAAAATTTAATGAAATAACCAGAATAGTTTTTATTCAACATGGTTAAGCCACCTACTCCAGGTTCGTTTGCTTCAAACCGTTTTAACCCAAGATTTTTTTGTACAGCATAACTTTTAAAACCAATAAAAAATTTCATTTTGTTAAATCTAGAAAATTGAACGTATTGATGGATAAAGTATTTGTACAGTTCTAGATGAATTAGAACTTTGCTAAGGCTTATGTAGAACAAAGCTGCAGATAATCAATTTCCACATCACACTGAACAAGTATTTGCTGTAGAAGTCAAATGGATAACTGTACACATAAAAAGTATAGGGCATCAAATAAAGAAAGCCAATTTATTGTTTCAATTTAATATAACTGACCTTCCAGAGTAAATGACACTAAAAATGTGTATTCAAAGATACATCAGGACATTCAGTAGCTAGCTCCTACCTTCAACCATGACTATCACCTATTAAAAATTATCAAACCTTATTTAATAAAATCTACTGAGTCAAATAAACTTTTAAAATATAACCTATTTTGACTTTAACACCTTAGTTCTATGTAAAATTTTGATTTAGCAAATGTTGAAATATAAAGCAGCTCAAGTAAAATACTTTGGTTGAAATCCTAATAAAAATCAATATTTTAGTCATTTCATACTCACTCACTGAAGCATGTGAAGAATTCAATTCTTTATTTGCAATATTCATAACTATTCTATATTTCTATTCAGGAAGTCAGTTTCTGTCTAAAACATTGTTAATAGAACAATAAACGTTAATTCTACTATGTGAAAGGGCTACAAATACATCAAGCAGACTACAGAAATTTTGATTTACAATTGGCCTAAGTTACTGGCTCATTTATTGTTCACTGAGCACAAATTTTAAAAATTGAATACTTAAATTGGTCAATCAATAATTTTACTTTTGTATTTTAGCCAATATATTTTATTGGCATGTTAATTTAACCCTTGATCTAATGATCTAATGGTCTACAATTCTGACAGCCAATTTATTTTAATAAAACTTACACAAGTCAACTAGCCTGCCAGCAGATGGCACTCTAATACTTGGCTTTTTTAATAAGAACAATTAAGATAGTATCCAATTGAAATGACTTCACTATGCAAACAAAATATTTATAAGGGAAAGCATTCTCCCCTTTAAAAATGGATTGTTACAGACAAGCCAATAAATAACACAATGTGAAACTAAGAAATCTGACATTTTGAACATGTATATATATAAAAAAAGCACATGCTTTAAATGTGTTAGAACATTTTTCTGAATAACTCCCTATATAAAAGAACAGACCAACTGTGTTTGCAAGGCAAATGCCCAACTGCAAAACCGTGGATGTAGAATAAGGTATTTTAACCAACTTCATCCACCAACATATTTCAAAAACTGGCACAAACTTTTTAGCAGTAAGAAAACCAATGTAGTGAGGCAGCAAGAGTTGGGCTCTTTACTTGAAATAAAGCAATATTTTTTTAACACATGTAGCCACTCAAGCATCAGTAATTTTTACTGGCTTAAAAATGTTTGTTTAAAATGTACGGAATGAACCCTAGGAAAAAAGACATGTAAAGGTCAATGAACACAATGATTTATTTAAAAAATAAAAATGTAAAAACGATTTAACCCCTTTTACAGCCATGGAATCATTGTAGAAAAAAATGTGTAGATATTCCAAGTCCTTACAAAGTTAATTCCCTTTCCCTCCCAAGTTTTACCTCAGAATCATGACTTTCCCTCCCACCCCCAAATAAATCAAAGTTAAAACAATATCTTGTTCCTAGTATAAAAAACGACTAATGTCCAAGCAATAAAAAAATAGAGTCCATCAATGACTAACACAAAATCGTTGTGTGAAAAGACCCAGTACATCTTCAAGAAAGTGACACAGGCAGCAGAGCGACCCCATCAGGAACATTCGAGATCTGCTTCGCATCACTGGAACCTTTTTGTATGAAGGTGCCTTTAGGCGAAGTGTAGGGGAAGTATTGAAAGCCTGGCCTGGCCCGGCCGGGTACAAACGGAGAGCATACTCCATGCAGACAAAACTGATGTCCCCCAGAAGGATCGGTGGGAATTCCCGCTTAGAAAGAGCCGCCTCCATAACCACCCCCGCCATAACCGCCTCTGTATGGTCCACTGTTACTGCGGGGGCCCCAGCTGCCGCCACCGCCTCCACCCGCACCTCCGCTCTTCATAGGGCCGTAGGACGACTGGTGCTGGCTGTAGCTGCCGAAGCCGCCGTACCCGTTGCCATAGTCGCCGCCGCCGCTGCCACCTCCGCCGTAAGAGCCGCCACCGTAGGAGCCGTAGCCTCCTCCGCCGCCGCCGCCGCCGCCGCCTCCTCCTCCGTAGCCTCCGTAACTGTTATAGCCGCCTCCGCCGCCTCCTCCTTTGGAGAGCCCGTTGTGGTCCCGGTTGCCGGCACCTCCGCCCCTTCCTCTTCCCCGTCCGCCCCAACTCGACCTGGAAGAGCCGCCGCCGCCGCCTCCTGCTTGGATGTCTTCTCTTGGCACGGCCTTCTTGACTTCCACCCGGTGGCCCTGGATGGGGTGGAATTTGACCACGGCCGCCTTGTCAGCGGCGTCGTGGTTCTGAAAGTAGACGAAGCCGAAGCCCCGCTTCTTGCCGCTCTGCTTGTTGGAGATGATCTCGGCCTTTTCCACGGGGCCGAACTGACTGAAGTGCTCCACTAGGTCGTCCTCCCCCAAGTCCCCCTTGAGGCCGCCGACGAAGAGTTTCTTCACTTTGGCGTGGGCGCCGGGCCGGGCGGAATCCTCGCGGGAAACGGCCCGCTTCAGCTCCACCACGTTGCCGTCGACAGCGTGCGGGGAGGCAGCCATGGCGGCATCGGCTTCTTCCACAGCCGAGTATGTGACAAAACCGAAGCATCGGGAACGCTTGGTTTGCGGGTTGAGCACCACCACACAGTCGGTTAGGGTCCCGTAGGCCTCGAAGTATTCTCGCAGCCCAGCTTCCGTCGTCTGCACATTCAGGCCGCCAATGAACAGCTTACAAAGCTGGGAGTTTTCCATGCCGGAGCCGCGGCCGTCACACGCCTCCTCCTCGCTGCTGCCGCCGCCGGTAGGGGGCAGCTGCCGCCGGATAAAAAATCGACAGGCGCTACGAGGCAATGTTCGTGGTGGGGTAGGTCGGCCCAGATCCACCGGCAGAGAACGGGGAAAGGGGGTGGGGAAAGGAAACGTACAAAATGGCGTCTGCGATTTCTACTCCTCCTCAGGGGCGCTCGAAGCCAGCCACTGGTGCCCACACACAAAGGAAACGCCAAAGGGCCCGCCTTCCGTGGCAGTGTGAGACACACCTCCTTTCCTGGAGTACCGACTGAGCCAACAACCGTCCGCCATTGCCTTCTTACGTTACTACTGAATGATAGAAGCCAAAACCAATCATCTTGCCCGTCCGAGCGACGAGGCGCGTTTTAAAAAGTATGAGGCGGAGCGAATCCTTTAATTGACGCCCGAAAGGAACCTATCACATTCTGCTTTAAGCAGCCGCGCATGAAATAAGCGGTTACGTACTGAGCCAAAATCCAAAGGAGACAAAAGCCACGCCGATACGCCCATGGCCAAAAGCATCAGCCAATAGGCTATCCCGCTTGTAAGCGCGCGCTTTCTCTTGGAGAGCTCCCTTCTCCCTTGGGCGGGGTTGATGGCGCAATGAAGATAACGAGGTTTATTTGAAAGATTGAACTCGTTTGGCCGTTATCTGATGCCGCGCTCTGCATTTCCCTAGGCTCCTTCCGAGCAAGATTTATGAGTTGAGCCTCTAATAGGAGAGCAAGCTTGAGCACGAAGGAAAGCGAAGGCACCTGCATTGACTAAAACATTCATATTAAGGCCGTGCCTGTATTAGATCAGCTAAAAATACATAACGTAGAACTATTGTTCAGTTTTTCGGAAAAAAGCGATTCCATGAGGTGGGGGGGGGAAGGCGGGAGGGATACAGTTGGATCTTTCCCAACTAGAATGGTAGAATTTGACAAGCATAAAAATTTTCTTCCCAAGGGTTAAGAAATAATCTTCCAAAACTTAGGTTAAAGGAAGATTCCCAAAATTTAGAGGGAGAAAAGAAAGTAGTTTCTCTGGAAATTACATATTGAAAAAGATTCTTCCTTTGCAATACTTATTCAGAATATTGAAGCTAATAACGGCTTATCTAATAATATTTCTCTATTACAGTTTTTATACTTGTATATTGTAGATTTATTATAAATACATGGCTGATACCTGATTATGCTCACCTTCCATTCCAGTTAGTCATGTCAAGAAATATAAAGGTAGTAATAAATGTTTAACTTCTCTACATGTAATTTATCTAAATTATTAGATTATCTGTTATTAAATTTATCTAAATTAGATTATCTTATATTTCAGATTAGGATTATATTTATAGTGAGGCAAGTTTCTTGTTCACAACATTAATTACAGTTTTATCTTCTGTTTATTCATTATGCATAAAGCAGAAAATTTCAGTGCCCTCAATAAAGAACTTTATTTTAGTTACATGCTGCCAAATCTAACACTGGTGGCTTACATCACTGAAACCATAGAAGTTTCAAAAGAAAGGAAGTTTCAAATTTACAAAGGAATATCGGAACAAAAAATAATTCTACAAGAAAAAAGCTACTCATTACTCAATATATGCATTCGTGGCATCAATTCTTAAATGTCCTGCAGGAGAACTCCATTTTATTTATGTGTTTGTCAAATTTATATATTCACCCATCTCACACGAAGTAATTCTAGGTGGAATCATTTTAATCAGTTTCGACAAGGCAATAGGTGAAAGTCTAGCATCTGAGGAAAAGCTGGTCTAAAGTGGGTAATATATTCTAATTAGCCTCAGTCTTCCTTAAAAAATGGGATGCCACCAGTATTTTCTCCTAGTAGGGTCACAAAGCAGATCAGTTTTTTTTAAAAAAATAAAAAGTGCAAAGAAGAAAGTATGTATGTATGTATGTATATGTCTGTGTTACTTCCAACCTTAATCACAAAAAGTAAAAAAAATGGATAACTTCACCCTATATAAGGGTGAAATATCTCTTCTATAACCCATCCCATATCAACATACAAGTCCATAAATTTAGTCCTGGTGCTGCCTCAAAATTCAGGCATCTTAAGTGTGCAGGGAGCTGAAGATCAATTCCCTGAATTTGGGAGAGAAAACACCTTTACCTTTGCAAAGGAGCTTCTTTGCATCCTGAAAATAAGAATCACCAAGTAATTCAGACAAAACAAAAAGCCTTTATTGTGGGGAGGGGGGTCAACTCTTTGTATACAGTACAGAAACAAATGATAACAACTTTCAGTATATGTGATACGTCAGCAAGTAGATAATTAAAAAGAAAATTGCATGTGAAGTTTGAATAATAGAAAACATTGCTTCTAAGTAGCGTTCTACAAAGGATAAATTTATGGGTTATATTTCTTTTTCCCAGTTAGGTTAATATCTTTCTTGAAAGTTGCAAGTGTACTCAAGGGCTTTCAGAATACTCTTTCTATTTTGTGGTTGCTGATTCTGGCATACCAAAAGAAATGACCTTGGCTAAAAGAAAAACATGTTTTCTTATAGATATGAGAAGAGACTTGGACTACCATGTTAAAAGTATTAATATCTTTTAAAATGTTAATAAGGAAGCCTAAAATTTGAGGCAACAAACTTTTGCTTTATATTTCACAACATTTCAAGCTATTTCTGTAATTACAAAATCATTCTAATTGTAACCTTCCAATATTTGTAATATGTTATAATTATACCGTATTTCTGGCTCTAGTATTTCTGCATCAGATTTAACATCTTTTGGACATAATCTATCCATAGAAGCGGACATCACTGCTGACATTTCTGATATTGTAGATAATAATGGACCCATTCTTTGAAAATTGCCTGAATTTTATAGTATACTGTTTTGTGCCATTTTGTAAATCCCCATGGTACCCAAATAGCAATGGTGTTTACATATTTTTTCTTTTCTTTCTGGAAACTTTAATCCCTTTTAGTGTCCAGTTTCTGAAATCAAAGTCTCAAGCTCCTGTTTAACTCAAGATAGTCAAAACATTCTGGTTTCTGAAATGCTGTTTATTTTATTTATTTCCAAAATCTTATAGCAAAAGTCTCAATATTCCAAAGTTTTCTGAATATTTAATTCATATAACTTTATTAGGTCAAAATCCTATTTATTATTTATTTTGTTTTGTTTATTTAGCATTTTGCCATTTATCTCCAATTTGTTAAATTCTTCAACTTATAATTAATTTTTCTTTTGTTCAAAAAGGAAGGTAAACTCACCAAATTACTGTTCAAACTTGTTTGGAAGATCAGATTAGAAAGTGAGGCTAGCAAATTCAGTTTCCTTTAAAAAGCTCCACTACAGTCGATCTTCAGACCCATAGGAGATCCTTGTCCTCTGTGTCTTCACAAGAAGCAGCCATTCATAGACCTTGTGGGCGATCTCCTGTCCTCTCCTTGAGGAGGTTGGCTTACAGACCAGTTTTTCAGTCTTTGCTACTTCAATCATTGTCACTTCTCTATCAGAAATATGTTTAGTTCACTATGCCTCCACTGGACATAACAGACACATTCTTAGTTTTGTTCAACACAAAAAACCATCATATAAATTCAATTACCACTCCATCCTGACTTGATTCACACAAGCCATATTCCAGTCAAATGTTTGCTATATTGATTAGATATATTTTGTAATTTGCATAAGGCTATATAGAGGTTTACACCCTGACCATATTAGGGCTTGTCCTTCACCTGTAGTACTGTAATAAACCAATTTTTGCTTCAATGGAATTGTGAGCTGGTCTCCCACCCAAATCCATTTCTAAAAATTATTTTACAATACCTATATCCTCTATTAGGCAGTCACATGTAATATGGTGGCCATATAAATACAGTAAATAAAATATCAACTGCTGTCAGATAATATTTGTGGGTATTGTGAAAACAATAGTGTGTAACAGAAATTTCTAAACTAAGAATCAACTTTTAAGTTGGCTTTCTTCACCTCAACATTTAAAAAAGAAGTATAAAATAAATGTCTCGTGAGCTTTTTGAATTTTAATTCTTTTTAACATTTTAACTGCAAGATTTATATTCTGTCTGTCCCACCCTAATACATGTAACCCAAGTGATTTTCAAAATAAAGTAAAATATAGGTATGTTTTACCAAATAGAAAAAAAATCCTTTCTCCCAATGGCCTACTTCTTTCCTTTAACTTGTGATAGACACAATCATTAAATATATTTCAACATTCCTATGATGGAATAGCTCATTTTCGTCTCCCAAAAGTATATGACTAGTTGTAATTCAGTTTGTAAGTTACATGCCTGCTTAATTATTACAGTGTGTAATATTACATGTACTGCTCTAAACTATTTTCTGTTTTAAATATGTACTTTCTTGACTCTTCTTTTTTAATCCCATCTGCTTCTTTGATGATAATATCTACTGTAAATATGTCCTAAGGTTGCCCAGCTACATACTATATCCAGTGGTGGGATTCAGCCAGTTCCCACCGGTTCAGTAGAACTGGTAGCTAACTTTTTGTTCAGTTCGGTGAATCGGCTGAAGCCTCACCACTCCCCTCCCAGGCTGACCCACAGAAAGAAAGAGGGAGATTCCTTCACATTTGGGGTTGAGGGGCAGGAAATCTGATGGAACTGGTTCGTCCAGACATTCCAAGCAAGAGAGACACATCTTTCAAGGAAGGAAATTGCCCAATCCCTGACAATCCCCTTCTTGCCAATTGTGAAAATTTAAAATATTTACACAAATACATAAATATATATACAGATATACATTTAGAGGATCAGGCCCATCTTGTTAATCAAGTAGTAGTGTTGATGACAGGGTAAAGGTTTGGTGAGTACATCTGCTGTCTGCTCAGCAGTTTTTATGGGGGTGGGTTTAATAAACCCCATTCGAGTTGTCTTACGTGTTTGTATTTTATATCAATGTGTCTAGACCGGTGGTCGGCAAATGGCTCGCGAGCCGCAAGCGGCTCTTTAGCCGCTTGAGGTTGGCTCTTCAAGGTGCGGGCTCACGAGACGCGGCACAGGCTTGAGCAAGGGGGCTGGACTAGATGGCCTCCAAGGTCTCTTCCAGCTCGATGGATCAAGTTTCCGCTGCTCCTCCTCCCACCTCCGCTGCTCTTGCTGCCTCTTAGTGGTCCGGACCCCGAGAAGCCCGCCCCCGTCTCGCAAGCCTGCGAGCGACAGCACGTGCTTAAATAGAAGCCCCACAACGAAGCCGGGCTGCCCTGCCTCTCGGAGCGCGCCA
>JANHJO010010057.1:231790-260920 GCA_032468235.1 Pseudoxyrhopus heterurus
CCACCAGGCTCAAGGTCGACTCAGCCTTCCATTAATTCAGGCATAATTTAAGTGTACGCACAGCTTATGTTTATTCATGTGCTCCTCATCTATCTACCAAGCAACTGTCAGTTATGTATTAAATTTTACAGAGTTCCTATTCAAAGTATCTGTTATTAAATCACCACTCATGGTTTTTGCTAATTTACTGTTGAATTTCACTTGAAATATCAAAATAATTTGAACAAGGAAATAGCATGGAATTTCCCAGATGAAAAGAGGAATTGCTATGAAAACTCTCTGGAATCATTCTCTCTATCTTAAGCAATGATTAGGGTACAGAGCATCACCTTGAGTTTGTATGTCACCAATGTCTGTATTTTTCAGATTCAGAAACAGAAGAAACTGGAAGCTTTGAATCTGCCCCCTTATTGACAGATATGCTAACCAACCTGAACATCAGTTCTGCACCAGACAGTCAATCTGTAGCAATGGGAAGAGAGGCAGAGGAGAACTTTTCTGATGCAGGTGGACAAAATGCCTCCGGTTCAGCAAATGAAGTGGAACATGAAAGCTCCCAGTGTCAGAATTATAGCAATCAAAGCATCAGTTTTCCTAGTATTTATGAAAATCCCTCTGGCAATTCACATGATTGGTAAGTCAAGTAAAGATTATTGCTTTGATCCATGTCAGTTGCTTTTGCTAAAAATTATTTCAAGCATGCATGTATTTTTAAAGCTCTGTTGCTGATAGGTTGGTGTATATGCATATATTAAATTGTCTTGTAAGTGTAGGCATGCTATTACAAAGATGTTTGGTGCATTCACTTTTCCATGTAAGTGAATTAAGACTTTGAGATTCCTGAGCCAGCACAAATTGCTCTACAATATAATGACAAGCGAAGATTTCTAGAAATGGTTTCAAATGGTCATGCAAGATTACTATTGTAGTACCCCAATGCTAGAATCATATATTTGACCAGAAAACAAGAATACAGAAATTATTCTCTGCTATAGTAAACATTGCTTGAACCCGTGCTGTCTGCTAAATAGCTAACCCAGCAATCTTATTACACACTGCATGGAGTATCATTGGTTTCCTGTGATGTGAGGCAATAGGTAGTTCAGTAGGTTTGATTATCCTATTTCTGGAATTGATAATCAACATTTTAAATATAACTACTTGATTTGAGATTAATTTAAAATTTCTGTGTAGAATGATTAGAAATTTTGCCCAACTTGGAAGTTACTGTAGTTTTTATTCTGAACATACAAAATGTTGAGGCTGAAGCAAATTTGCAATACAAATAGTCCTTGACTTACAACCACAACTGGGACCAGAATTTCCACTGCTAAGCAAAGTGATGCCTGATTTTACAACCTTTATTGCCATGGTTGTTAAGCAAATCTGGCTTTCCCCATTGACTTTGTCTGTCAGGAGGTAGCTCGGAAGGTCACAAGTGGCAATCGCATGACTCTGGAATCCTGAAAATATCATAAATACATGCCGAATAGTGATCACTGACATGGGGATGCTGCAATATTGGTAAGTGTGAGGACTACTCTATGATCATAAGTTACTTTTTCAGTGCTGTTGTAACTTTGAACAGTTGCTAAACAAATAGTTGTAAGTTGAGAACTATATGTACTGTATTCATCTTACAGTAATGTAAGTAACTGGAACAGGGAATTATCCAACCTAAAGATGAGACAATATATTGGCGCAAAAAAAATAATTATTTTAATTAGTTGGTAAAATTGAACTGAAGATGAAGCTCTTTTGAACTATCCTGCCGGAATCCTGTACCAAATCACTGAATATTAGTGAGTTTTCCATTAGTTAAAACCCTAATTTTAATGCATTAAACCTTGATAGATTTCAAACTATCCACTCCCACAACCCTTGCAAAATATTGAGGGACAACATTTTGCGGCCTGTTCTGAGATATTGATTTATTGGTATATATTACATTGTTGGATACATTTTACCTCTATAGACAGGGTACACACCAAAAAAGTTACTCAGAAAAGAATGGGAAGCTAGATTCACAACCTAGAAGATGAATAGATCTACCTTTTAATTTCTCTCTTCTTTTCTCTAGAAATCTCTTGAAATCAAAATGCAGTTGTTTTCTGTTCTGTGTCCTTTTTTGTCCCAAAACTAGACAAGTTTCACATCTTTCCTGTGTTGCACAGGTAGACTGGAGCAATTATTTAAATCATAAACATTAGCAAATAGCAATATTCACTCCAATTACTCAACAAAAAGCATCCATTCAGAGGGGGAAGTTGTCTCTTCAAGTCAGTGTTAATTTCTGGCAATTACCTAAGTAAGTCTGGCAAGGATTTTTAGAAGTTGTTTGTCATTGCCTTCTTCCTAGGGCTGAGGAAGAGTGACTGGCCCAAGGTCATCCAGCTGGTTTTCCTCTTAAGGTAGGACTAGAAATCATGGTCTCATGGTTTCTAGCCTTATGCTTTAACCACTACACCAAACTGACTCTCTCCATTTGAAGTAATAAACATTAATTCTTTTGTTTCACAGAAATAGGGTTTATACAAATTAATATGAATGGTCTTGGGGTACTGTTGAATAGAATTAGAACAGGTATACAGTACTTTTCCCTATTCCAGTACTGAAACAAGACTAGACAGCTAGTACCAGTTATAAAAGACATGGCTGAAAATAACCTGAGACTGCTACATTTTGTATATAGCATGAACTAATTTAATCAGAATTAGTAATCCTTGCAACAGCTGTTTAAAACTTATTCCATGGTCTGAATCAAATGGGAATCTAGAACCCAGTTTTGATTATAAGTTTGCCTTTGAATAAACTGCAAAGATATTTAAGGTACAAACTTATACATACAACTATAGAAATAATTCAATTCTGATGCAAAAGGACCATCAATTTCAACTTCATTTTTATTCAACTTCAATAAGATTAGACAGACACAAAAACAGACTGATATAGTACTACTATACAGGTTTTCAATGCCATTTGGAATATTATCAGCATTAACTCTTGAAAATAAGTCTCACTGATTTTGAGTCCTTTTACAGGGCAAGTGAGGTCGTTTTTAATTATTGTTCTAGGAGTGCACATAGATTTAAACTGGTAAGAAAAAGGATAATGAAATAAAATCTGTCCAGAATCATTGAGAGTTGGGTGGCATACAAGTTTAATGAATTATTCTGAGGGATCAGAATCAATGTGATTTTTTTTAGAAAAGCAGAACGAATGATTGCGTTTATTTGCGTTTATTTCATAAGGGATTCTGGAAATTGATTACATTTGCATGATTCTTTTAATGCTATTAGAAGAGAACTCTTTAAACTTAAAAGTTCTTTTAAGTTATATTATGCAGTACTGTTATGGTTTTGGTTGGTGCCAGTCATCCAAAACAGGAATGGTTTAGAAAAGCTATTTACAATGCCATCTATCTTAGATCATAGTAAACCTATCCCACTTTGAGTCACACCATCTTCCACTGGAATTTAAAGTTTATTTTGGAGCTCAAAATATTGAAATATTATTTAAAGGCATCAGCTTTAGAGTCATCACATGCTAAAGTGAAGATAGAATATAGCTTTAAGCCAAAGGTGATGCTGGGTAATTGGCAAGTGAAAGTTTCCCTATGCCAGACATACCAATCTGGCATGGCCCAAACTTTACTGGGGAAAGCAGAATGTCTTAAACCTAAGTGCCTGATTTGTTTATAGTGTTTCTTAGCCTCAGTAACTTTTAAGATATGTAGACTTCAACTTTCAGAATTCCTCAGCCGATTTGATGGCGTGGGAATAATGGGAGTTGAAGTCCATACATCTTAAAGTTACTGAGGCTAAGAAGCACTATTATAAAGACTAGGCCCCAAGTTAAGCCTCTTTCCTTTCTGGGTCTGTCTTCATCCACTTAGTTCTTGGTAGATAAAGCGCTGCTCTTTAAGAGATGTCTCATTCTTTAAAATCAGTTTTCAAGTCAAAGCCAAAGGTGCTAGAATTTGACTTAACGAAAGAGAGATGGCCTTTTTCTCATAACATTTTACAAAGGTGATGATTATAGTACAATGTTCCCCTGCTGGTTCATACTTTTGACTTTAGAACAGCCTTCATTTTAAAAGGATGTCCCTTATCTTTTTATAATCACCTTTAAGAAGGAATTTATGTTAGTAACAATTAAACTTGTAGAAGTGTCCCAATCACTGCTATGCAAGTCACAATTCAGTTTTACTCAGGATGGTTCTTATTTTGTTATTATTGATACTTTCCATCTAAGCAAAAGACAGGAACCAAAGAGTCAGGTAATGTTGGTGCACATAAACACACACACACACACACACACACACAAACACTATATATATATATGCTTGTTCAGAAATTAGTTAGGGATACGGATATTATTACATACACACATGCTTAAGAGATACAGCTTTCCAATTTTAGACAGGAAATGAAAATATTGTAGCTACACTGATGAGTAGATTGAAGAAGGAGATTATTTGCATACGCTATGAAAATAAAGGCGATATTTCCTATTTTGGGTTTTTTTAGCTTTGCCTCTGATATCATCTTGCCTTGCCTATCTTACCACGTGGGTTGCAAGCATGGGCAGAAGGGTACATCAATCAGTCACAGCTATTTTATGTAGCCAGCAATTTTCATCATGAAATCATACAGATGAATGGAAAGAAATCCTATGTATCCTATATACTGTATCACAAAATTCCTGGCGCAGATTCTCCATAAATTAATATTAATCTAGATACATACTGTAGGTCATTCCTTCCAATTGCAGGATTTCTTTTAAGTAAAACGAGATAAACTTACAAACTTTTACTTCCTTTTAAAATATTTCCTTCGGTACCCAAACGCTTTATTACTATAGTTTGGCTTTGTTACATAAAAGCTTGTATTATATTTACTGCTCAGTTTGGTGAATGCTCATATGGAAGTAAATTCTACTTACTTAGTGCAACGTGATCCCTGTTAAGCTTGCACAGAATTGCAACTTAATAGGTTTTTATACTACCCAAACAAATGTAAGCAGATTTCTCAGACAGTTCTGCAAGGCTACTTTTATAACATGTTTCAAGTTTCATAATCACATCTCACTTTTCTTTATGACAGGGGTGTCAAACTCACGGTCCGCGGGCCAGATGCGTCACGTGTTAGTCCCGCCCCCGCCCAGTTTAGCGAAGGGGAAAAAAGTCCCAGTACATCATGTGACACCGCCGTGACAACGCAAGTTTGACACCCCTGCCTTATGACATTAGATTACCCTTTTCCAAACCAATATGCATAAGAAAAACTGGTAGCTGTATTATTCGGAAAGGATGATTTCTATTAATAAATAAATTTAAATTGTGGATTTGGGTTTCTTCTGCACATGGCAAAATAAACCATATTTATGCATGCTTATGCATGTTTCTAAAATTTAAATCTAATATATGATCAATATATTTAATTTGCTTAGAAGCATGATATTTTTTTAAAGTCTCTCATACTTTCTGCATACATTTTTAGGAAACAGGATTAATCCCAGTTCCCTAAATTTTTAGACTTCAATTCCCCACATTACAACTTTGATTCTGCTTACTGGGATAAAGGAAATTGCCCAACCAGTTATATTGTGGGAAACATGTTTAGCTAATGCCGATTTCTGTCTTAATTATACTGAGCTTGTTTTCTAATCTTCATCTGCTCCTATAAAGGATCTTTGAATGGTCATTTGTACTTTCACACATACACACACACATACATACATACATACATACATACAGTATATTGTGTCTGCGTAGATGGCATTGGAATATTCTCATTTATTGTCATATTGGATGTCTATTTTTACTTTACCTCAGTTAATATAGCTACTAATGAGGCGATATCTCTGCAAGGATGTCTTCTTTTAGTCCTTTGAACTGATTGCTGAGTTTTTGACATAGTTGATTGTTCTATCAAAAAGAAAAAAAAATAGATTATTCACATCTTTCTATAGCATAATTTGATTGTATTTTTATATGGGTCTTCACTCTGCCAAGATGTTCAGACATTCATAGCTTTGAATTTAATGCACAGGGACATTTACTGTTATTCTTTAGGCCTCATGTGTCTAGGTGAATAACATTTTGTTGATTCTTGCTGTGATTGATAGGAATTTATAAAGTAGGTCAAATGCATTGTTTACCATGCCTCTGGAACATTTTATAGGAGTAAAGAATAGAATAGAATTCTTTATTGGCATAAGCTCTCAGTGTACATACAATCAAAAAGTGATAAATCATGATTATAATCATCATAAAATACATTCATCATAAATCATAAGATACAACACAGTGAATCATACTAAATAATCAATCAACATAAATCATACTGGGATACTAAGTAAAACAATTAATATAAATCATAAGATACAAGCGACAAAGTTATAGTCATAAGAAGATAAAGTAATTGGTAATAGGAAAAATGGGAAAGATTATAGTAATATAGCCCTTCTAGGTACTTTGACAGTGTTGTGGGAATTAGTTGTTTAGCAGAGTGATGGCAGGGGGGAAAGACTGTCCTTGTGTCTAGTTGTTTTGGCGTTTTTATTATTTTAATGTTATATACTTCAAATATTGCATTTTATTATATATTGGATTGATTTATTATTCTGTGGTGTTTTGTAAACAACCTAGGAAAATCTGCCCTTTAAGGGTAGCACCCCACTTAAAAAAATAACAAATGTAAATAGGAAGAGGAAACATCGTCGGTCACTAAATGAATGGTTGTACCTGTACTATATCTATAGTTAGAAAATGGAAAGTTGTATTGAGGAATTTTAAAGACAAACTTATGATTTATAGAAATGACACAGAAGTCTTATACTTCAACGCAGCTATCTCTTTGAAAGTTGGATGTAAGGATGAATACAGGTAATCCTCAACTTACAACCACAATTGAGCCCAACATTTATGTTAAGTGAGAAATTTGTTAAGTGAGTTTTGTCCCACTTTACAACTTTTCTTGCCACATGTTAAGTGAATCACTGCATTAGTAATACGGTTGTTAAGTGAATCCGATTTCCCCATTGACTTTGCTTCTCAGGTGGTCACAAAAGAGGATCACATGACTATGGGGCACTGCAACCGTCATAAATGTGAGTCAGTTGTCAAGCATCCCAATGTAAAACACATGACCATGGGACTGCTGCAGCAGTCGTGTGAAAAATGGTCATAAGTCACTTTTTTCAGTGCCGTTGTAACTTTGAACGGTCACAGTGAACTGTTGTAAATCAACAATTACCTGTATAAACTTCCCCAAGCTGTGTTGGATGAGAGCTCTAGGCAGATGGGAAGTACAATATTACATATCTGAAGGATAAGAAGTTGAAGTAAGATTTCACTAATAGATCACAACAGGTTTTCTCTGGGATGAAAAAAAGACCTAAGTCGCCATTGACCTATACACTGTGCTGTAATATCCTGGACTAGAAAGAATCAATCTTTGAGATACATTTGTGTGAATTAGAGTACTGGGCACTATTTTCCTCCTCGGCTGTGATGTGTTGGTAGCCAGTTCTCAAGTCCTCCAGCTCGCTGTGCTCTTTTCAAGAGAGGAAAAACGGAGGGCACTTGAACAAAAGGGGCGCCAGCAGGCTAGTTGAAAATAAAGAAATTCGATCGGGCCGCCATAGAAGCCCGGCTTGCGTTTGCTTCAGAATCAAAGTCCCCTCGAGCCGGAATGCGGTTTCTTTTTAGTGTCCCTGAAACCCTTTCCAACTCAAAGAGGTTGTACTTGTCGACAGATACGCGAGTCCAACTTTTTACCGCTTACTGTATCTCTAAGACTCTTATTTCTCTCCTTCCTTCACTCATTCCCGCGAGCGCAATAAACCCGGTTCCTCTTCACCTGTTTCCTAACCACAAAGCCGCTCAGCGCGCACTCCCACCTTCGCAGAGTTAACTCCTTACTAACTACAGTACGGAGGCCTTCAGAACTATTTCTCATAAGAGGCGGCTGGCAAGCTTCTGGATCAAAATGATGGTCTCGAATGAGGTCAACGGCAGGCATTTTTCACCAAATGTCGACTGTTGCCACCGCAATCGGTGGATTCAGAGCAATGTTGCCAGCGGCGACAACACTTACATACGTGTAGGAATATAGCTTTTTTACGGGATCCCTCCCGCCCAAGCAGCCACCGCATTGCCCTTACCGAAAAATGGCTTATTAAAAAATGACATATAAATAGTTAGATCCAGACAGTCCTATTCCGCTTTCCTCCCGCCACGCTACTTCTGCAGGCGCCCCACCGAAGAGTTTAAAGAGTAGCTCCGGTTTCAACCCCCTTTTCGCCCCCAAAAAAGTCGACCGCGCCGAAGTTAAGCTGAACAATCCCGGTTACCGAGTTGTCTAAACTATCTCATTTAGCTGCGCGTAATGAATGAACGCTCTGCCCTCTTTCCAGCAGCCAAGCGCGTCTCTTACTCGCGGGCGCTAATTTGGACGGCCGAGCAGTCGGGAGGGGTGGAGAAAGGCGGGGGAGGGAAAGCTCTTATTTTGGCAACTTAGCCGAGTGGCTGGAAAGAGCGAATACCTCCGATGTCATTCCCTGGCAAGGGCTAATCGCCCGCGCTCATATTAAAACTTAAGTAGAGAGGTACTATGATTCTAGTCTGTGTTAGTGGATGGCTGGTTTCCCTTCACAACACCGCTTCATAGGCCCGCAGGTGATCCCTTCCTTTGCTTACAGGTAAGTTCCTCTTGGTTCCTCCTCTTCCCCCTCCCCCCCCCGCCAGGTTCGGCTCGCAAGCGGCGTAATTCATCTTTTGGGAGCTGTACTTCCAGGGAAAGCCCAGCGTGCCTATGACGAGAGGGACCGATACTTGAAAAGAGCGCAGGTGGTGGTGGGTTGATTGCTTGCGCGCGCTACGGGCCGGGAGGGTTCGACTGAGGTGCCCCAGTGTAGTAGCCTAGCAGTTTTTGCGAACCTGACCCGCACGGTAGTTTAAGACTCACACGCGGGACATTTGGCTCGGGGAACGGAGAAGTGCGGTCCGGCCAAAGCGGCTGAGGCGCTGAAAATTGACTTACAAGAAGCAGCAGGTCGTGACCGAATCTTTGCATTTCAGAATAAGTTACACAAGACGTTCGTGGTCCAAGTTGGAAAATTGGTATCTCTTGTAAAGGGCTTAGTAGTAGATTCCCAACTGGGGGGAGGGGAAGGGAGGTGGGTTTTGTTTTTGTTTTTTTACGAGCTACGTGTGTGAAACTACTGTAGCGGCGGACTTTTATTTTAATAGAGCAGGGTGAATATTAAAATATGCAAGCTGTTGTTCGCGCTCACTTGAAGCGGAGTCAAGCGTCTTTGGCTCCCTTTCCTAGAAGGTTCTGGGTTGCACGAGTTGCTGCGTTTGTTTCATGGTGAAACTTAGAAACATAAGAATGCTTAACCGCTCGATAAAAGCATATTGATCACGCGTTATACGAAAAGTCGAAATGAAGGGCTTCTTTAATCATACGTTTAAAAAAAGCCGAATAATTTGATCTGTCTGAGGAATGCATGACCTCATGGAACCTAGTTTAGGCTCTTCCTATGAAAGGAAGGCAATATACTGGTTGCAGATATAGTAGCAAAACAGCTGATATGAAATTCTGTAGAGGAAAAATAGATATTGCAGGGATTTTAAGTGGGAAGGGAAGGAATAGCCGCTATTATTTTATTCTTCCCGAAGTTTCTTTGCACTTCTTTAATGTACTGTTGTTTGCTCCATATAGATAAACTGAGAAATTTGCCACACAGCTGAGTGTTTGAACTATTAATATTTTTGTTCAAATAAACCGAATATTTTTTTTAAAACTTTTTATAGAATTCATTTACAATTTAGCAATAACTGAACTAAAGTGTGGGATTTGTGTATGAAAAAAAATGTCTTGACATGCACATATGGTAGCAATCATAATATATCAACATATTCAATGAACAGAGTAACTAAAATCACTTTATTTATAGCCAGATTTCTTGCTAACTATATCTGTAAATGTTCTATTCTTTTAATCCTAATTGAAGCAAAATGCTGCTTGTCTAGACAAAAAAAAATGAAAATAATTTCCTTCATGAACTTTATCTTTGTACTTTAATTAAAAATCTGCCTCATTCAGTTTCTCATTAGTTTCAGAAATATTGTAAAAGCTGGTCAGAAAATTGAGTTATAGTTTGGCAGATGGTACTAAGATCTGATTAGAATTATATGTATACAGTACTATATTTTCCATTATAAGGAATTTGAGCATAGTCCAGATCTTGGGGTTCATAACAGAATTTGTTTACTTGGAACTCAACATTTGTTTGGTTGGTGGAAGCTTAGCAGTATAAGCAAGGAACATATCTTTGTCATAATGTATTGGTACTGCATAATGTTTTATTTGAGTACATTGTTTTAAGTGAGGTGCACTGATAGAATTCAATACCTACTTGTGATCATTTTTATTTACTGTAGAAAGGATTTACATGGATGAAAAGGTCTTGTAGTAAAGTCTGCACTGAATCCTTAGATGAGTGAGTTGTATCTTTAAATCATAATTAGAGGTAAAATTTGCAAAAATAGTGTATTGCTTTCCAGTGATTTCAGAGAAAGAGTTTAATATAGGTTTAATTGTCATGCAGTTTGCAGAAGGGGGTGGGGGTTGCAATGACAGCCATTATAAAAATAAATTGCTTATTTTACAATGGGGGTGGTGGGTATTAAAATAACTTCTGTACATTTAAAACTTTTAAGTGCCTATGAGTATTCCTAGAATATTTCAGCATGTTTATGAGGAAACTCTTCAAATTATTATTGGGGAAAAAAGATAAGGCAGGCAAATTTCAAGAATGCTCTAGGTACAAAACATCTTGTTCCTGAGAAAAATGGATAACGTTAGCATTTGTCCATTGGTTCCCTTCTAATTTGATTATATAATCTTGTTGCATGCCCATTTATTTCTGTTCTTATTTGCATTGTTTTCCTAAAGGGATTATCTTCATCAAGACAGCTACTCTTTGCTGAGGCAGGGATTCTGTCCTACCTAGGATCCCTGCCAAGAAAGGCCACAAAATTTATCGACTCATTCTTTCCAACCACCAACCCAAAGTCTATTTTCACCTTCTAAAATACAGGACAATTGTGAAAGCTTCCCCATGAGTGTCAGTAATCTCCCATCTGTGTCCTCTATGTACCAACCCAGCATGTTTAATTATGAGCGTCCAAAACACTTTATCCAGTCTCAAAATACATATCAAGGGAAGCCACAGCCTCCGGGATCAGAGACCTCTGCTACACTTCTGAGCAGGCAAACCAAGCAGTCTTCCATTTTAATCCAGCCTTGTAATCCTAATGAGAAGAAATTTACTTCCTCTTCATCGCTGAGCTCGCCAATCTCACTGTCTTCACCTTCATATAGCGCTTCATTTCCCGTAACACCTGCATCTGTACAGTCTCCTGCTAGCTCATCATCTGGGCCGAGAATTTCATCCATGCATAACCAGTCCCCTGCAGCATTCCTTTGTTCTGTGTTGCCCTCTCACTTTGATTATAATAATAGCCAAGGTCCTTCCTCGGTGGACTCAAAGTAAGTATGCTCTTTCCCTTGCTTTGAACTGTGTGTAGGTGCATTCATGAAAACCTGAATGCTGTGTTCCTATTGTGAGTGAGCTATGCTGCATGTAAGTGTTGAATGCAGAGATGGGAATTAGAAGGGGAAACTCAGGAATAGAAACTATAACCACTGTTAATTGTGCAAGGTCTGTTCCAAATGCCAACTTTTTGCAAAACGTAAGGAAGTTTTCAAAGTTTTATATAAGCAGTGGTGGCTGAAAAAAAAGTAAAGGCAGATTTTTATCCTATTTAAACAAGCCCTGAAAATGAAATCTAGTTTGGAAAATTATGCACTAGTTTAGTTGACATAATAAAAACTAAATCTATGAAGGATTTATTTCAGGAAAAGATTAACAGATTTGAGACAAATGATTATTTAATTTTATTTCAGTTCATTTCATTATTATTGATTTATCTTATGTGCTTATCCTGGGATTTTATCCTGGGTATTTAGCACAATTCCATCAAATAATTTAAGGATTCTTATTTGGGAGATTACATTTGCTGTGAGAGGTTTTATATGTGTCACTATATGTATTTGTGCAGTGTTCAAGACAAGTCAACCACGTTTTAGCTTAGTGTGTTGTGAAAATCCAGCCCATGTATTATGTAAATCCAGAAAATCAAGTAGAGAAAACCATGATTATGGTGACCATAAGTACGCTTGTTGTGCAAATGCTACCACTGCTTTATTGGGTATGTTCACTTAGTGCAACCTTTTCAAATTTGATGAGTTGGCTTACAGTTGCTACTGTCATCTTTAACTATTTGGCTAGGATGAACTGTGATCAACACATCTGACAGAAACTGTTTTCAGTACTGTTTAATAATTCAGTTTTAGTCTTTTCCTTAGAGCATTTCCTACTTTAGTTCTATTTATCTAGGCACTAAGCAACTGATCTGGAACAAATGGAATAGTTGGATACAGTCCAGCCCTGAATGGAAAATACATGTGATATCAGTGAAGGCTAGATCCTATCTCTTCTACATTATACTTTTGCACTGTATAGTGAATCTTACCCTGAAAAAAATGAAAATGAAAGTTGTTTCTTCTTTTTTAGAATTTATAAGTCTTTAAAAAGCTTTCTTGAAAAAAGCTAGGTAACTATTTTATTGGTATACAGTTTTTTGAAAATAAGTGACAGCTCCCTGATTTCTCATAGAACACAAACTATTCTGGTGTTACGCACCCACAAATCCTTATGCATACAAAGAAAGCAGCATCATTCTGCATAAAAATCTGAAGGCATTAAGGTTCAAGAGAAAGAGAAATGTTTCCTAGTATTAGAGGATCAATAAAGTAAACTAGGGAACAGCTATAATTCTTTTTAGAAAATTTGCATACAGGGATTATAGATTTCTGAACTACCTACCACATTTTAAAAATTAAAGTAGTTTTTTTTAAATAAAGTTTCATTATACAATTATTAAACATTTATCTGTTACTTGCGTTCAACATTGTGACGCAAAAATAAAAATATTTTCTAAATAAAAGTGTCACATTTCCATTAAATTTTTTAAAAATCATTTTGTGAGGAAAGAAATCCTAATTAATCTAAAAGGTGGAATCATGATCTTACCTGGAATTAATGCCCATGACAATAAGTGAGAGACAACTTGATACAGGAATTGATAATAAGTAAACAAGACATCACTATAGATTTAACAATACAATCCCATGTTTGTTTTTTTGTAATATCAAGTTGCTGTTAATTGTTAACAATAAATTTGCTTTTACGCACCTATCATTAACAATTGTTAATGATACACCATAGGCACATATAAACATATTAATTGTTAAGAAATGAACTAAAATGAAATAAACTAAAGCTTCATTAAGGCTTAATGGGAGTATAAATTATGTAATGCTTAATTTTTGTATATAAACTAGAATAAATGATGGAGATTTGAGAGCACATTTTCCCCCTGATCTTCATTATTTGAAAAGGTTAGAATGAAGTCAAAAGATTCTGCTTCTAGTAGCAAATATCACTATTAAGGCATTCTGGGAGTAGTTCAGAGCAAAATAAGCTTTGAAGGCAAAATTTATTTTGTTATTTTGCAAGAATTACTCTGTAAACAAATATCTGAGTTTGTTTGTTTTTTTCCTTAAATGATTGTTCTTGGTCCTCAAAAACAGAAAAATGATTGAACATTAGTAATTTCCAACAAAATACCACACTATGTTTCTCATACTTTGTATTTTATAACCTCAGTTATAAAGATTCCACACAAAAAAAATTAGCTGGTCAGTTAAGATTTTTACAGCTTAATAATTATGTATGTTTCTCCTCTTCTAGGGCCGTTTTTAAAATTTTATATGATATGCAGCATATAGCAGACTCCATACTCACGGCATTGATGGGTTTCTCCTTGCTCATCAGTTACAATATAAACTTACAATAAGACTTATCTTCAATAGTTTGTCTTTTATACTCAGCTCTATTTAATAATTACAAGATCACCCTTCTTTTCCTTTAATTAGCAGTCATTCAAAGCCTATGTACAGCCCGCAAACTGATAGCCTTAAACAAGTACCAAAGGCTTCTGACAAAGAGATACAAGGAACAAAAGACGCCCTCATTCAAGACTTGGAAAGAAAACTGCGATGTAAAGATAACCTTCTGCATAACGGGAATCAAGTAAGACGATGTATAGAGAATACATATAAAAAAAGGGAGGCTAGGAAACTACCGCTTAAGATGAACTACTCTGAATTTTTTTCCTTGCTTCTCTATACTGATTCATTAAGCTAAAACCCAATTCTGAAATATATGCATTTACAAGACATCTGTATGTTGATGTAGCTACTTACCCTGTTCAGTGCCTAACAAGATGACCACTCTCAGAATTTATTGAACAGTATGTTTAATATTGTATATACCCGTGGTGTCGAACCTATGCCACGCGTGTCCAACGTGGCATGTAGAGCCCTCTCTGAGGGCACGGGAGCAGTCGCACATGCCGCACACCGTTTTTGGCGTGAAATGGGCCCTCCCACCTGCCCCTGCCCTATACCTATCTTTGTGTCCTCTTCCGAATCAACTGTTTTTCGGCTCTGGGGATCGCACGCACATGCGCGGGGGGGGGGATCGCGCGTGCATTTGTGGGCACACGGGCACTTTCGGCATCAGACGCCAAAGAGGTTTGACACCACTGGTATATACTGAATTCAGAATTGGGATAATTCTGGATTTCTGTCCTTCAGAGACTATTGAGCTTTGGCAGTATTAGAACATAAGTTCTCATTCATGCACCTTGGCATGAATTATTTCTTGGCTCACCAATACTTACATCTTGATCGAATGCCACTTACAGATAATAGGTGTGGGATTTATATTTGGACATTATCCAAGGAGAAAAACTGATCCAAGAAATCAGTTCCAACTTGTGATAAGAATGAATCCCTTTTGGTCAGCCAATTGTGAAAGAAAATGGGAAATTAATTACAAATAATATAGGGGTAAAGCTGAAAAGCACCACCGTGTATTGTATGCCCATCATTTTCCCTTTATTATGACCACAATAATTTAGATATGTGTTCTGACATCATTACCCTGTTTTCCAGGGGAGCCATCAAGGGAGGAAGTGGTAAGGGGGGGGGAGCATATAATGTGACAGGAAATTGAATTAGATTCTATAGTGGAGAAAATGGTAGCAACTCTAATGCTTTTTATATTATAATCCATATTACTCTTATCCATCTAGTGTTATTACATTCAGTCCATCTTTCATGTTTCATTATGAATGAAACTACGACAGATTTGTATTACATTAAGGTTCCCTTTCATGTGTTGTCAAAACTAAATCTAGGCCAAGTGAGTTTAATTTTTTTTGTTACATAAGTGTAGATATTAGAAGTTAATGTAATGTTTTATTCATTAGATAATAATTGTCAGCTTAGGCGAGGCATTTTCCTACCCTCTCTAGAATGGTGATTTGTTTTAGTACTGTATTAAGCAAATGTTTGATTAACCATGGTTTATTTAATTACAACAGGCTGGGTTCATTCAACATACTAATCCTTAAATCACAAACAGTAACTAGGATCATTTTACATATACTGTAGACCAAAATCAAGCGAAGTATGTAGTTGAATCTTGCCCCATCTGAGCTGCTATACAAAAATCTTACCACTACCCCTCACTGCAGACCAAAGGAAAATGCTTGCAGCATCAGTGCCCCATTCATATCCTATTTTCATGTTGTGTGCATTTGTTTGACCATATTGGAAAGAATTTATCAGTTCCCGGGGGAAAGTGGGGAGGCTGAAAATCTATTAAGCCCTTTGGATTTTTGAGATAAACCTGAAGTCTGGGAAGTGGGGTAAACCAAGCACTGTCACAAATCAAGTTTTACTATGTGTTTAAATAGACTGCAGCTGAACTGAAAATAAATCGGTTTAGCTGCTGAATGCAGAAAACTGAAAAATCACCATATGAACATATTCTTAGTACATAAAGTCACATGTGTGTTTGTGTGCTACCCTTTTAGCAACATGCCACTATTTTTAAACAACTAAAGGACCACCGTTAGTGTTTGTTTTAGTAAGGAGGTCTAATGCAAATACATGGGACCATATCAGTTTGCTTGTGAAATGGGATCCAGAATAGAGGAGGGGTTTCTCAATATATACAAGAAGTTTATTATTGTTTCCATGGGTGGAAGAATGAGAGACAGTTATCAATAAGGTATCCATACTGTACAATCTTTTTTCACAGAAAAAGATGCAGTCATACAGTATTCTTAATCATAGTGTGGCAATAAGTTCCACTGACTGAGGTGAGCATCCTGCATGTCACCGAAGTGTGATATCTTGGCTATAGTAGGGGATTGCAGCCTCTCTTCAGAGCAGAGAAATACATAATTTATTTTGGTGACGTGGCTGGTATTGTGCTAAAAAAGGAGAAGTTGAGGCAAAACAGAACTATTCAGTATCATTAATTAGTACCTTCTGCATATTTAATGGCTTTGTCCTTGTCATGCTAACAATTACCATTTGTTACCTACTTTTAGAAGAAATCTGGATGATACAACTACTTGCTGCGGGGGAGGAGGGGCAAGAAAGGAGGAGTCCACTCCTGCTTTTTATGCATATTTTTTGTTAAAATGTTTAAACAGGAGATAAAGGCTAACACAAGCTGATAGAAAGTAAGAAAGAAAGAAAAAAAATCAAAGAAAAAACAATGCAAGCTGACATCATTCAGGGTGCATCATATGTTACTTTTCTTGGAGGAATAATAGGGCTGCATTCAAATAGCCTTAAACTTCTTTAATTCAGAGAGAAGCATAGAAGCAACCTAGAACTAAGGAGAAACTTCCTAACAGTGAGGACAATTAATCAGTGGAACAGCTAGCCTGCAGAAGTTGTGGTGCTCCATCACTGGAGGCTTTTAAGAAGAGACTGGACAGTCACCTGTCTGAAATGATATAAGTCTCCTGCTTGAGCAGGGGGTTGGACTAGAAGACCTCGAAGGTCCCTTCCAACTTAAAACAGTTGTTTGTCCTGCTCTTATCAAAGAAGAGTAATTCCTAGGTAATCTTAGAGTGAGCTGTGTTATACTGAATGGAAATTTGAGTGTTCTCTGATTTTCATTAATGTTCACATTCACATTTCCTTTTCATAAGCGTTTAAGCTACGAAGAAAGAATGGCTCGCAGGTTACTTGGACCAGAGAATGCTGCATCTGTGTTTGTATCACAGAATGAACAAAATGCACAGGACACACAAGTAAGTCTTTCTTAATTTTTTCCCTATTCACCCAAAAGCTGAACTGAAATCCAAACTCTTCCCCGTAATCATACGCAGGTAGCAGAAGTTTTCCTGAATGCAGTACAGGTAGTCCTCAATTTACAACCACAACGGAGCCCAAAATTTCCATTGCCAAGCAAGATAGTTGTTAAGTGAGTTGTGCCCCATTTTACGACCTTTTTGCCACAGTTGTTAAGCAAATCGCTGTGGTTGTTAAGAGAATCGTGTGGTTCAGTGAATCTGGCTTTCCCCATTGATTTTGCTTATCAGAAGCCAGCTGGCAAGGTTATAGAGGGTGTTCACATGACCCCAGGACAGTGCAGCAGTAATAAATACGTGCCAGTTGCCAAGCGCCTGAATTTTGATCACGCGATTGTGGGGATGCTGCAATGGTTGTGTGAAACCTGGTCATGAATAACTTTTTTCATTGCTGTTGTAATTCTGAACAGTCACTAAACGAATCTTTGTAAGTCAAGGACTACCTGTATTTGAAACATGGCAAGCTATTGAATGTGGAGTGGAAAGATAGTGGCTCAATTCACAGAGTGTGCTATATCATGGTTTGTTGAACAAGTCATGGCCAAGTTCACCCATAATACAGTTTACCCTGTTTACAAACCACAGTGCCTAAATTCATATACTGTGCTAAATTGAAATGAAACAAAAACACATTAACCTAATCTATAAACTTAAATTGTAGCTCAGGCAAAACATGGATGGAGGTAGGATTTGTCTCCTAAGTTGTCTGAGGGATAGAAAGATAGGAGAAAGAAGCCATTATCTTTTATGGATCCTGAACTGTTCTGTTACAGCTTATCGTTACGTATGCACAAATCTTTCCACGCATAAACTGTTCCATGTGTGGAACTGCTTTTTGCTGTGGTTTGTGCCCAAAACAAAATATGAAAATGTGAAATGTGTTTTGCTTAGAGTAGACCAAGAACTGAAAATGTTTATTCCAGATACATATGTTGTGGGGTTGGAAGAATGAGAGGGAAGGCAAAGTCATCAGTGGTGGCTGAAGGAAAGTGGATACTTTCAAGTGCGGTATATCTCCCTCCCCTTTCTCCCCATCTGACCATGTTCGTTGTCTCCACCTGCTCTTCGCTGCCACATGTCCATCACCCTTAGATTCAAGGGCAGGCAGGCAAGTTGGAAATACTGGACTTGAATTTGGGGTCAGCAAAAGCTATAAGGGAGGAGGAAAAGAAGACAGAAAGAAGATCAAATGGCCTGAATGCAGGCCATGGCGGAAGGAGGGAGGGAAGAAGCATATTATAGCTTTGCCCTTTTTGTCCTCTTTGATGCTTTCAAGTCAACCTTGACTCCTGGCCATTACCGGGGAAAATCCCTGCAATTTTCTTGGCAAGATTTTGGAAGTGAGTGAAGCTGAGTGACTGGCCCAAGGTCAGCTAGCTGGCTGATTAGCCTAAGATGAAACTAGAATTCCTGGTCTCCTGGTTTCTAGCTTAGTGCCCTAACTATTAACACTAAACATTACTACTCTCTCTAATCAAATATGAATGAAACAATTGCTTTGATATTTTAATATCAAAATATAAAATATTTAATATTTTAATATTCAGAGTACCTCACAAAAAATAAAATATAATCATATAAATTATTGGTAGTTTGTTTTATTATTGTTTAATTGTCCCTGTCTAGTTTCTTTAATTTTGTCCATGCTTAGAGTGTGCAAATCAAACACAGAAATTGGGGGGGTTACAGAAACCTGCAAGTCTTCATGGTAACGTGTTTTATTTTCATCATTATACATCATTATACAATTACTTCAATTACCTTATTAGTACCCATTCAAAGAGGCAAATGGGTAAATAGGGAGAGAATGGAGCAAAAACGCACGGACTCACAAACTCAGGCTCAGGATGCTTAAGGCTGAGGTTGGGAGCAAGGGACTGAACACGTTGCAGGGACTGAACACGTCCTACATAAATCAGAACGATGCTTTTTCATACAAATAGAGGGGAAAAGCTTGGAGAGGGGCATTCAGTTTGCCCCATGAAATTGGAATGAGGTGGTTAGGTTTCAGATACATAGCATTTGTCTCATTAATTTATATAGCAAATATGAAGTCAGTGTAGTAAGGAAATTGATTAGAGAAAGGACAACAAAATTCTGATTTAAAAATTTAGTTCTAGTGATTCCTTTGCTTATGTGTTGCTTCTGCAGCTTTTTCAGCCTCTGGATTATTTCATGTTGACTACTTAATAGTTGCTGGACTGGTAGTTATATATTTATTTACAAAGTAGAGATCATAGCCAATTGTAGGGCAAAGCATATGCTACAATTCATACGAAAGGCTTGATAAAGTTAGTCTGGTGTATTTCTCCACTGCAAAAATCAGCATTCCAAAATACAGTCAGCAGATGTGTAAAATTTGTCACAGGCATTAAATCATACTGTGATGGGTGTGTATATTCCTAGAACTGTCTGAACTGCACTACCTACATTTAGCTGTTCTTGATATCACTAAAATGGTAAGAATATTACTGTACCTAAGTAATACTTCAAATTTCTTCAAAGTTTGTTTCAGAAACAGAATATTAAAATAATAACTTGGCGAAGATATTATTTTAAGCTAAAAAGGTTTTTTTTAAAGGTTATGTAGCCACTTCATGTTGTGTAAGATTTTGTCAAAGCTCAGGTAGCTGATCTAACAAGGAAAATATTTTCCAATTTAAGATGTGTTAATTGCTATTGGAACCCTTTTGTGAGCATGTACAACTCTGTGCTCTTGCCAATATTCTATTAAAATGACTCGACTGCTATTCCTGCACTCCTGAAGGACAGTATGTCCCTAGGCCTAGGTCTTATTTTAGTGACTTAATAGCCTTTCTTTTCTACAAAGACTATGTGTTTCCCAAAATACTGTGCACTATGACAAAAAAACTATATCATTCTGTAGGCACGTGTTTCTCCTGAGAAGAAGCCCACTGTTCTGTCTTAAGAGTGACTGGGGGAAGCCCACAAGTGCCACATGAAACCCTCTGAAACCCTCCTACCATAGTCACGAGAATAACAATTTGAGGTTCTTACAGTGTTAATGTGAAAGTGAAGTGCTGATACCGAAGATTGTAATTCTATATGCTATAAAAAAAAAGTGCCCGTGATTACATTATTAGTTACTTGGCAAATTTCAGTACCTGAAGATGTGAAGTTTATGACCTTTTTGCAGAATTCTGTTACCATAATGTAATGATCACTTAACGTCTTTTTGTTTTCAACAGCAAAACTTGGAAAGTGTACGGCTGCAAGTTCCTCAACAGCACGTAAGGTACTGGCTGTTGGTATGTTTTATGATAAGACATTCTACCCAAAGAACATTTTGTGTGAAATACTAGTTCTCTATACTAGGCTGAACAGTGAATGAATTACAGAATTACAGAAAAAGCTGACTGTATTAAAAAAGAGTTGGCCACTGTTAGATTTAAGATGCAGGCATAACAGTTGTGATTCAGATCATTTGGACATTTAGAAGATGACAAATTCTTAGAGTAAATAATATTTGGTTTGACTTATGGGAATACTCTTAGGGCACTCTAGTCCCATAAGCCAAGGAGCTTCCGTCTGTGAAATAGGCACAGATTCTGAGAGTTTTCTTAGTGGAGGGGCAAATCTAGAAATATAATTTTATTCTGAGAAGGTGATAATTTAGCTGCCGTGCAGTGGAATTAACCTTGCAGGGTGGGTGGCTTAAGGTATGTGAGAAAGGAAGCTTATTTAGAAATCATTTTATTGCCTCTTTGTAACGTAGGAATAGGCCATCTTCAAGGGGAGAAAAAAACGATCAAGGCGCAATTCAGGAGAAGTTTTTTCAACCACGCTTCTTACAAGTGCCTGAAGATGTAACACTTGAAGAAGGAAGATTCTGTAGGCTTGATTTTAAGGTAATAAATGCATTCTTTCAAGTGTTTTTGAGAGACAGTTAATACTAGAATTTTAAAAATGTTTTTTTTTTTTTGCTAAATTAAAATTTTGAGAATCCAGGACTGTCTTTCAAGCGGGATTAAAATAGCTGGGTCCTAAAAGGTCACATTTGGAACATGACGATCCTGTATTTTTCCCAGGCATCTGATACTAAGAAAGCCGATTAAGCCTCTCTCCATTCTCCCTGAAACTGCATAATCTCTCTTTAAAGCCATCTAAAACTGTTGACCCTCAGATCTTCTGGTACCAGATTCCACAGGTTAATCATAGAATTTTAGGAGCAATTTAGAGCCAAAAGCTTTCCCGAGCAGGTTAATCATCCATTATCACAAGCATTTTTTAAAATTGTAGCTGTACAATGCTTGAATCAGAATATCGTCTGTTGTAAATAGAGTTTAGTTGTAATGTTGTGGTTAGTAACCACATACATTGGAGAGTTGGCAGTGATGTCCACAGCAATAATCACTGGCTTCATAATGGTGGTTGTGACTGGATGAGTAGAGCCCTACCCTTTTTTTACATGCATGCAGTGTATGAAACAAAGATTAAAAAGATATTTTGCAGGTGACCAAAAGGCTTGCACCCACCATTTTGAAGTTAGTGACTTTCACTGCATATGGCCCTCAGATCTGAGTAGTGTTCTGCCAATATTCTTTTCCTTTATTTTTCTATATAGCCTTATTTGCTAGTAGATAAGAAATTTGAAAGGATCTCCAGCCTACAGGCATTATACTGGCAATTATAAGAGGGCAATTTGTGTGACAGAGATATTCTGGCCTAGTCTTGTATGCTTACACATTGTTCCTTTTGTCCCAATTTTAGGCCAGGCAGATAATTTCATATAGGTAGTACTATATTTGCATTTCACTATATTACACAATAGACCATTTCTCTTTATATACTGTATAAAAAAAGAAACCATTCTGTGTTTTTCTGCTGCTTTGTCCATTTTTTCCCTAAGCACTAAAAGTTCAGATCAGCAAACTTTAAATTTTGAAGAATTTTAAATTTTAAAGAATTTCAGTTACTTTGCCTAATTTCAGCCATAACTTGTCCATTTAATTGTGTACCTCTTTTTTGTAGTCCTACCCTGCCTATGTATTACCACATTAGTGCAAATGCATAATAGATGTTTATAACACACTATTATGGTGTACTGTATGTATGTTGGAGTACCATGATCTTGTCCAGTTTCCAAAACCTTGTAGTTTGCCATATATGCACATTATGTGCCACATCCTAAATAGAAGTGTTTCCAATAGTGTAGAATTTATTTATTAATTTATTTACTTACAGTATAAATAAGAAATAATGGGATGCTTCCATGTAGATTTGCCCTTGGACATTAAACTTTCCCTCAATTCCTCTCTTTCCCCTTGTAGGTCAGTGGGCTACCAATCCCAGATGTGGCATGGTACCTAAATGGAAGACTTATCCACCCAGATGATTTTCATAAAATGATAGTATCAGAAAAAGGCTTCCACTCATTCATTTTCGAAGTAGTTCGGGTCTATGATGCAGGAACATGGGAATGTGTGGCTTATAACCGTGCTGGAGAAGCTTCCTTTTCAGTGAAAATAGATGTTATTGGTATGAGAAGGCTTTGTATGCTTGGAAATGGTTTTTCCTTCAACAGATGTAATATATCATATACTGTATAGATTATTATTATTGTACGCAACTGTGTGAAATTATAGCTGCCAGGTCTTTAGCTGGAGTTGGTATTCATATGCATGGAGATCTTCCCAACCTATCAGTGCAGCGTATGTGTAGTGTGGCTTTTTGTTAATTGGCAGATGGAATTTTTGTCAATGTGCAGATTTTCTAAGTGCCATCCAATACTTTTTCGAATGGCAACCAGTGTGCCAATAACCATACTGTTGTTGCTAGTGGTTTTTTTCCCCTTTCCATTATATCTTTCAATTAAAAATGTCCTTGTTTAGCTACCACAATTGATTTTATTTTCAATAATTTTATTGAGGATTATATTAAGCAAATATGTTATAGTAAAAGTAAAATATAGTACAGAAATACATTATTTCTATTTTTTATAACAATTAAAAAGTGCAGAGGAAAAAAATGACACTGTAAAAGAAACTTCCCCTGCCATCCCAAGCAAGAATAATCAACATTAACCACTTATCACGGTATCTCAAAATACAACCAAACACTTATTCATTCTATACCTGACCCAATTTACTATAAACCCATCTCTAAATCTTTAGCTCCCCTTATTAATCGGCAAAAATCCAATAAGGGTCACAAGAAATAACAAAGTATTTATTTCTCCATTTCCATTTAAACAAATAGCCCTTAGTCCCACGCTTCAAATAGTCAAAGTCCAGTCCTGAATAAAATAATAATAAACATTGCCAAAAATAACTACCATCCAATCCCAATTAAAAAAAAATAAGATGTCACCAGAAATAGTAGTCCATTATTTATTTATGAGATGTAAACCACTACATCACAAATAACTAGTAACATCCAATCCCCATCAAACCATTAGGCACCACCAAACATAGCAATCCCTTATTTAACTGTGATCACATAACACAATTTTGTATTTTTTTCTTTCAGGATTGTTCAGTCCCACAAAGAAAATTCTAACACTTGTTTTCTCAGTCTCTTTGTCTCTGCGCTCAAAATTTTTATCATCTTTGTCAGAGGTTTTTTTGTAATCCAGTATAGTACTTCCAATAAATCTTGAATAATACAATATAAGAAAATAATCTACAACATTCTTTTGATTTATTATTTGAAAACTTTTTTTGTTTTTAAATCATCAACCAGTTCCATTAAGATGAAATTTTCGTTTATTGTGGGTTATAATTTTTGAATCCACCTTAAAGTCTATTTTAGTTTTATTTCAATAGGGCTTGTTTCTCTTCAATAACACCTTTTTAAATAACTCCAAAACCCTTTGCACCCAAACACCAAACATTTTTTATAAACTAGCGGTCTGGTGCCCTCTAGTGACCAACCTTCAAAGTAATCTTATCAACTCAAAATATAATTTTCTCACAAGAGAGGATCTTTTCAATCAACTTCAGTCTTTATTTCAAATCCATCTGAATCCTTAATCTGTTTAATACTTTATGAGATCAATCACCCTTTTGCGGTATATTCCAATAAATTCTTACAAAACTTTAAACAAGAAATTTTATTTCTTTCTAAACTGATTGAAGAACTTACCCAACAAACTTGTAGTTTCGAAGATTTTTCAATATAACAAACAATTAAAAAAATAACACTGCAAAGTGATTAAAAAGACAAGATTTGGTTGAGCCTTGAATACATGACAGCTCTGAGCTTGGTGGAATCCCAATCCTGCAACTCCCAGCTGATTGCGAGACCACAAAAACATCCATTTCTGCTGTCTACTCACAAAAAAACCCAACTGTCTGGAGTACATAATGTGTGGGTAATCTCAAGATCTCTCCTTGGTCCAGAGATGATTTTCGGCAGTCCAGATCCAGTGTTCAATTGCCTTTATGGCCATAATGTCTGCTGCAATCTACAGAATCACAGTTCACCATTCCTCACCAGAAGTGTCTCATTTAGTTACCCAATTGGGACTGACAACTAGGTTATTAAACAAAACCCTTGCTAAGTGAAGCCACAAGGGTGTTTGACCCTAATTCTGCTTTCTTTTGCTTTAAATATCTATGAAGTTCATACGTGCAAGGAGTAGTCATAAAGTTGCTTTTTTAATCATAGTCGTGACTGCAAACAGTCACTAAACAAGGACTACCTATCTGATCTAATGTAGAGAAGGGAGGGCTATCTATAAGATATAAGTTCTAACGGTGGAGAATTTAGCCCTCATGATGTTGCTCCATCATCCATTTCAGCTGGATCTGCTAAAAATGGAAGATTTGCAATGTCTGAAAGATTCTCTATTCCTGCTCTATTCTTAGTGATGATGTAAGCATCATTGCAATGTGTGTTGGAACCATACCCAACATTGACATAAATCTGATACGTGGTGTAGACTCTCTTGAGATAACATGGAGCTGAGGCTACCATACACAATGAGCCACTTACTCAACTTTAGAAGAGAGTCATTTTCAACCATGTCAATGTCAGCTAACTTGCTGGATTTTTTTTCTTTTACTGGTATTCGCTTTTACTATTTCATGAATATGTGTGGTTTGTTTTCAATTTTGTTTCTTAAAACAATCTGATTCCTGACGTTTCTTTATTAAAATCTCTAGCAAAAGAACATCGGAAAGCACCTGTTTTCATCTCTAAAGCACAAAGCACAAAAGTTTATGAGGGGGATTCAGCTAGACTTGAGTGCCAAGTGTCTGCTATCCCCCCACCACAAATATACTGGAAAAGAAATAATGAAATGGTACAGTTCAATACAGATAGAATCAGGTAAGGACACTTCTTCTGGATTTGCTTTTTAGCTGATTAGAAGTAGATACGTTTCCTGTGGCATAGTCTAGTTAAAGGGCTACAGATGTTACTGTTGTGTACCATTCATTAGAGCAGGGGTGTCAAACACGTCGTCATGGCAGCATCACGTGACGTATCGGGACTTTTTCCCCCTTCGCTAAACTGCGTGTGGGTGTGGCCAGCACGTGACTCATCCGAGTTTGACAGCCGTGCATTAGAGGAAAACTAATAAGCATTACCTTTTCCACTGCCTCGTACTGCCTTTCCATCCAGGACCCTACAGTATAGTTGACATGTAAGATTCTGATTTTGCTTGTCTGCCAAGAGTGATGCCGTCAGTGTTTAAAAAGGATAGCTTATTAAAATTAAGAACTTTTAAAATGAAAATTAGAACTAAGTTCCTCTATTTTACTGTTTTTTTTAAAAGCGTAACTGTCCAGTCATTTGGAGTCAGCCTGTAAATTTAATGAAATAAATTAAAGCAATTATCTGTTAGCTCTTTCCTGCCATGTTTATTATGGGGAGTGGCAACAGCAGTAATAATAGTAGAATTTTGCTATTGGTTCATCTTGCAAAAAGATATGAGGAAGCATACAGTATCTGCCTTGTGCACAGTAGTGAGAATAGAGAAGAGGAATTCGTTCAGAGAGCTGCATGTGGATCATGCAATTGCAGAATACTGGAAATTGCTGGATTTGGGATGAAGAAGGTGGATCTGCAACATGAGGTCTGATTTACATAACAGGACACTACAGAGCAGTGTCCTTGGGCTGCAGTCAGTGATAAAAATTGGGCTATGAAACTTCCAGAACTGTTTAACAAGAATTTGATACATATATTAAAATCTAATTAAGAGTAAGGGTTTTTAGTCAGGTCCGGCTAAGGTAATTTTTTTCCCTTCATTTTGTAGCATGTTTCATGATGCTTCTGGCAAGGTTTGCTTGCTGATCCACGATGTAAGTAAGAAAGATGCTGGTTGGTACACAGTATCTGCAGTCAATGAGGCAGGAGTGGCAACGTGTCATGCCAGATTGGATGTGGCTAGTAAGTGTATTTTCTCTGCTGATTGAATGTACCTTTCCTTATACCTAGGTTGATCCTTAGCAAATGCATCCGTTCAGCTATATATTCCCTGGCTAAATTACATGAACGTCTGCAAATCATCTACCTTTGGGTACTTTGGATTATCTTGGGTGGGTTAGAAGAATAAAGGTGATATAGTAGAACCAAGTAACACCATGGCATACTATATTTCCATGTCCGAAGCACTTCCGTGGTGAAAAGGATTGCCCAAGGGATGCTCCTTTCACGTCCGTGTTAATGAGACCACCAAAGTGGTACCTATTGTTGTTCTTGCATTTGCACGCTTTCAAACTGCTGAGTTAGCAGGAGCTGGAGCAAATGATGGGAGCTCACCCTGTCATACAGCAGCACTTAGGCTTCGAATGCAGGTTTACAAATTGTCAACCCAGCGTCCTAACCATCTGAGCCACCGCGCTTCTAACATGGTAAAACTCATTCAAACTGTGTGTATTAACATAAGATCTTAGTGCTGTAGCCTCTTGTAGTTCCTTCCCTCTGCAAGACAATTTGAACTGTCTCTCTTCATGTTCTTTTTCAGTGCACACGTACAAGCCCCTTCCAAATCCAAAGCCGCTGAAGGTTCGACCAACTTTTAGCAAGTATTTGGCACTTAATGGGAAAGGTGTCAACGTGAAGCAGGCTTTTTTTCCTGATGAAGGAGAATATCAGCGTATGGCAACACAGTCCGGACTGTTTGAGAGTGACGAACTTTAATAACAGAAAGAAAGAAAATACGTTTTGCCTCTGCAACAGACTAAAAAAACAGTGCATAGATTTAATTAAATGGCAATAGCACTGTTTAGCAAACATGCGTAATATATTTTTATTTATGACTTACGTAACTCCTGCTATTCCTGCTGCTTTGAATTTGATCGATTTTTACTAATGTGTGTGCTGTTGCAGAAGGAAATACCGGTAGCAAATGTTTGTACTTTTGAGTTTAAAGGCCAAGAAACTGGGCCTATTTCAAGCAAGAAAGTTTGAATGCATCTAGTTTCAGTCACAAGGTTTTTATTTCTACTGCTTCATTAATATCATTTCCAATGTAAACATTTCTGCTGATTGAAATAAATATAAATTTGGGTGTTTTTAATGAAAGTTTTATGTTCAGAGAAAATACCGTAGTTTTAAATAGAATATTTGCAATCAGTTTCATTTGGATTACAGACATAATGAACACAGTTCAATAGCACGATGGACATAATGAAGATCCTTAATAAACTGATTAGGTTTGGGTTACACCATTTTTTTAAAATCTACATGTTGTCTTTGAATAATTATAAAATGAAGAAGGCTCCTCTTTTAAAGGTACTCCGTACTTCCAGGATGCAAAATAGAATTTTATCATGATCCCGGAAGGTCTGGGATCTTCTTAACAATTTTGTAGTAGCATCTTAACAATTCTGTAGTAGCATTATGGTCAACATTGTGTGTGCGTTTTAAATTAAGATCAAGATTTTTCTAGAGGCAATTTCTTCTACTTATTGGGGGTTTCATGAATTGGGCTTCCCCAGAGTTTCTCTATGTACAAGTGCTTTCATTCTGCTCAGAAGAACCCATTAAATACCGGTAACCAATGCTGTATCTTAAGGCAGCACAGCAAACAAAGTCTCTTGGGGAAATTCTAGTAATAGGAATGCTAAAAATTCTACTTAAATGTTTAATTTGGGGGTCAAGAGGTTCTTACTGTAATTAGAGAGCTTTCAGCTAGAGCTTCTTTTATCTGTAGTGGATTCCTGTGCCAAGTCATAAATTTACAAGAAATGTTAAAATCTCTGTTGATGAAGAGGGACAGCAAGGGTGAAATTGTTCCTTGCATTATGGTCCTGTAGGAAAAAACTACAGTGAAAACCACTGAATAAATTAAAAAAACTAGGCTGTGACAGTAATTGGAAAAAAGTATTTATTTATTTATTTTGTTGTATTTTATATGCCGCCCAACTCCCAGAGGACTCTGGGCGGCTCACAGCAAGATGCAATACAACAATAAAAATGTATATATATATATTAAAAAGACATAATACATTTTAAAATAGAAACCATGTAACATTCCATTCAGTCCAGACCTCACTAGATCTTCCATGAGTGAGGTCAATCATTCCAAGCCTGCCGAAACAGCCAGGTTTTCACGGCTTTTCACAGTAATATAAAGAAACTTATAAAAAGACATTTAAAGGGAAAAACGTGTTATTGATCATGCATGTAGATCATCTAATCTGTAGTTTTGGAATAAGGAACAGGAGCCACCTTTCTAAACGCAAACTTGTAAACAATCTTCAGCTGAAAAATCAGGCAGCTAATATACATAACAGCCAAGAGTTCATTTCCTTACCTGCCATCTCCTGATACAGTCC
>JANHJO010010065.1:0-17198 GCA_032468235.1 Pseudoxyrhopus heterurus
ATTCGAACCGCCGAACTGCCGACCTTTCTGATCAACAAGCTCAGCGTCTTACCCACTGAGCCACCACGTCCCAGCATGTTATATAACTCCAGCCAAAATGATGTAGTCTATTCAATAAAGTTATTTAAAGAAATAATGGCTTTGTGAAATGTCTGAATCCAGTTGGACTGTGTTTCCTTAACACCTCTCAGCAGAAAGGTAACATTTAAAGAATAACAAGATGTCACTCAGGTGACATAAATCAATCCTTAACGGTACTTCCAGAAGGGGTAGCCCCAGCCGGGCACTCTGAGGCCTGGGTACAATCAATCTTGCTTCCAAAAATGTTTTTCTTTTCTACATGATCCCAGAAAGGTGTCTCTCCTTATGCCAATCGACACACTACCTGCTAGTATTAGTATTGCCTACTAAAATTAACCGGGAAGAATTTTTTTTTAAAAAAAATATCTAAACAAAGATTACTTTCTCTTAATTTCTGTTAAGCAACACAAGCCTCTAGGACTGTGAAAATGGCAGAAAAGTGCCATTTTGCTTTTTAGTATTGCTCTGTAACAAGTCCAAATTTTCAAAATTAAATATGGTTGTTGCATTTGTGGCATTGTGGCATTTACTCATTATAACTCAAACCAAGAATCTAGCGCCACTTTAAAGATTCATATGCACAAAAATATTACTTACCACAATTGCTGAGTGACGAATGTCTAATGCGTAAGATGCATCCTGAGATTGGGAAGCTAATCTCATGAATTTACTTGGAAGATCTCCCTTAATTCCCAGGGAGTGAAGAACATGCATTGCTTTTCCTTCTATCTTCAGAGTTTCTAAAATGCTTTAGACAAATATATGTTATGTATAATACTGTACAGAAAAGTCTAAAGAATAATAGCTAAAGAAAGAAATATCTTCCATCTGCTGGCGGCTGCCCTCCTTCAGCTCCACACCCACCCACCCCACTGGTATGTGGTCAATACCTGGTTCAGGCCTCAACAGGAATAACATAACAATCACAGAGATCAAAGTAGCAAGAGAAATTTAAGGCCACAGCAGTAGTATTATTCAAAGGCTTTGAAAAATAAAATAAATTGTGCTTGATACTGAAAAGTTTGTGCAGGTGAACTTCCCTGGGAATGGGATTCCAAAATCAGGAAGATCACCATTGGAAAGACCCACTCCTGGGTAATAATGCCCCATAACTCAGAAAATCTTAGGGTAGCAATAGCAATAAGACTTATATACCGCTCCATGGTGCTTTACAGCCCTCTTTAAGCGGTTTAGAGTCAGCACATTGCCCCCAACAATCTGGGTCTTCATTTTACCAACTTTGGAAGGATGGAAAGCTGAGTCAACCTTGAGCTGATCAGGATCGAACTGCTGAACTGCTGGCAGAATTAGTCAGTCAGTCAGCAGAAAATAGCCTGCAATACTGCATTCTAACCACTGTGACACCATGGCTCTTCTAGGAATACACGGGAAGAAGTGTTCCTTCACTTAGAATTGGCGCAAAGGTGGTGCGTTACTATGGGCAGGTGGTGGAGGGGATACTGCATGGCTGGACAGGCGTGGGGTGCTGTGGCACTGTGCAAGCATAGTTAGGCATACATGCGCTACAGAATGTGGAAGTGGGATACTGTTGGTGGATGACCACTACAGGAATCTTGTACTCCATAGAAGCTCTTTGGGGGGGAAAACAATGGGACTTGTGACTTTCCCTTCGAGCTTTGCCATTGACTTTACTTGTGGGAATCTGGCAGGGAAGGGCAATCATGTGATCACAAGGATGCTACAACAACCATATCTTTGAGGATTGGTCATAAGTACCACCCATTCAGCATTCTGAATGGCCACTGAATGAATGGTCATTAACTGAGGACCACAATGGAGAAAAAGAACTTCAAACTAGTATAGCTTTCCCAATACTGTATCCTCCAGATATGTTGGGACTGTAATTCCTACTCAGCAAGGCCAAATTTGGGGAGCTGGACATCCTAAGCATATCTAGAGGTCACCAGAAGGAAATGAGTTTTACTAATGTACAGCTCCACTGGATATGGTAAGAAGTTTCACATACTGAATGCCATTTCTTTGATTTTTAGGACTGTCATCTTATACTTACACTACTGATTTGAACAAATACTGTTTTAGAGACTCAAGAGGTGATGTAATAAATTACTAGCTAACAGCATTCACCAACAATTTGTTGGTTCCCATTCTGAACTACTTATTACAGAACAAGATATCCACATTTGTCTTGGAGTAAGGAGTAGTTAAATACAGACAACTGAGCATTCTGGATGGTAATCAAGCTGCAAAATACCTTACCTAAAGGGATCACGAAGATCCAAGTCTATTGGAAGGCCATTAAAAAATAAATGTGCTTCACCAGGCTTAAGTTCAAGAGATTCATGCAGACGCTGGAAAAGAAAGGAAAAGTTTGTCATTAGTTAACTAGCCATTTTTTTAAAACAAACTAACAAGTAAATAAATGTTTGGGATATCAACATACTTCAAATGGAAGCAATGCTATATTCATTTGAAATGAATCAATTTTTTTAATAAAGTTTTTATTGTTTTTCCTTTACATGTATCGTATTTTGCACAAACAGAGTCCTTGTGGGCATTCTTCAAATTATCCAACAAACATTTGTCCAATACATCATAAATTCACATCAATTATCCAAGTTCAAAATCTATTATCTTCAAAATTTCTTTGATTTCAAAATCAATACATTTCTCTATTATACAAAAATATCTTTCCAGTTTTTTACACCAAATTAATTCCGCGGATTCAATTCACTTGCATCTAATCTTGTTATAGTTCACATAATAATGACAAATTAATTCTAAATATCATTTCTCTTCAAATGCTAACAAAATTGAGTTTAGGCATTAGTATAATTTGATCATTTCAAATTCATTTCCAACTAATTCCAAATAGTTCATTCAGTATACACTATATTATACTAAGTATAATTACCTTAAACTTAATAAATTCTAATCTTTCTAACTTTTTGTATACATATTCCATAGACGTTCATTTTTAACCATTTCCCCTCTAACTTAGTTCTATTATAAGACAAATTAAAAAAAAAAAACTTTAAATTTAGGTGTTGCTTCCCCTTAGTCTTCGTCCCTGTTTCTCATCGATAACATCCATCTTCTGGTTCCACTCTCGTGCTTCCCATCTCTGTTTCCATTTTGTTGCTTTGCTGTTTTGGGGAGATCTTTTCTTCTCCTCCATCTGCCACGCCATACTTCCTGTTCGTTGCACCATTGCAATTACTGCCTCTCTCTCCAACACCAGTTCCGCCGAGAAGTATGCTCTCCAATCTTTCTTCAACATCTTTGAGGTATAGCTTTTTTCTTTTTCTTCCATCCATTTCACTGTGGAGGAGTCTTTTCTCCCTTCTTGGTCGGGTTTTAATTACCACTCTAAATCTGCTATCTGCTGTGTTGAACTGTCAGCTTGCTCACTCTCCTCCG
Organism: Pseudoxyrhopus heterurus; assembly: GCA_032468235.1. Classification (NCBI taxonomy): domain Eukaryota; kingdom Metazoa; phylum Chordata; class Lepidosauria; order Squamata; genus Pseudoxyrhopus; species Pseudoxyrhopus heterurus. Next base: position 3,481 of record JANHJO010010065.1, read on the forward strand.
CTACCGACACCTCGCCCTCTTCGTTCCAGGCATTATTTATCTCCTCCGAGTTGCTATATCCTCAAACAGCTCATCAATCAATTCCATTATTCTTCGAACTGCAAAATGCATATTGCTCATTATTGCCTCCAGTCCCTGCGGGTTTGTATCCATTTTTAAACAGCATTTTCTCGATTTCCACCTCAGTTTCAAATTCTCCAGCTGCACGAGACACGCTCTGCCCTCTCAATAACAAAGCACTCTCTCTTATATCGTTCTCCTTCAAAATATCCGCCGCTAAAAAATTGCTGGAGTCACTTTTGGGGTAACTTCCTTGGGGTTACGTTTAAGAGCAAGAAAAATCTTCTGATCCACGACCAGACTCTGCTTGATCTTCAATTCTCTCCTCCTGCACATTCTTTTGTCCGGATGGACTTCTCTCCTCCTGCACATTCTTTTGTGGCGGCCATTACTGGCCATCGCTTCGCCCGTCTTCGGTTGGAGATTCCCGGTCCGGGAGGAGAGTTGCGGCTCTCCTCTACCTTCCAGGGGGTTCCCCTTTGTTTTGCCAACCCTCCAAGTCGACTTAGGCTCCACTTGGAGCCCTCCAACAGGTGAGCCTGGACTAGAGGCCACCACAGCTGCGGTCCCCTGCGTCCAGAATCGCCGGAAGTTCCACCGGAAGCCTATTTGAAATGAATCAATTTTAACATCCTACTTATTTTTCAAGATAAGGAGATCTTCTTGATTTCTGCAACATAAATCTGATACTAAATATTCCTTAATAAGGTTTTAAAAGATTGAATGATATTTACATGTTTCCATCAGATACATTTAAAACTGGTTTGACAAATTGTGGACCACAAATTCACATTCAGCATATGTCATGAAATGCATCCGAACTATCTGAACAAATTAGGACAGCTCCTTCCTCTTGCTTAAATCCAAGATTTTAAAAATTCTTGCTACAATTCCTGGTTTCATCTGTCCCAGACTTCTCCAACCCAAAGCCTTCTGGATGCGGAATGGGACAATTTGTCATGGCCAACTCACCATGGCCAATTTACCCCCGGACAACTAACTATGGCCAACTTGCCGCAGGACAACTCGGAATAATTCAACAATTCAATTTAATTATTTAAAATAATTAAAAAATTATTATTCATTCATATTTCATGTTGTCCCTCCTTTGGCACCCTTTCTTTAATTATTATATTCCACTATTTCTTCGATATTAGTGTAACTCTTATTCTGCAGCAAATTGTCCTGCAGCAAGTTGGCCATGGCAAGGTGTCCCGCGGCGAGTTGGTTGCAGTGAGTTGGCCATGATGAGTTGGCTGTGGTGAGTTGTCCCAGACCCTTCTGGATGTATTTGGCTACAATTCCAAACATTCACAGGCAGTCCACATCTGGAGGATAACACTTTAGAAAGGCTGGCTCTGGCCCTGTTTTATCCCACCATGGTTCAGTCTGAAGGAGGTCATTCCATCTTCCTCGATGGGAAGACCAGCCTGGACAAAATGATGTTGTTTTACTTTCTCATATTAAATCAAATTTGTCTCATAGCATATTATGAAATATTCTCAGTTGTTGTTTTTTTTAAATGCTTTGATCAGAAGAACTGCATTTGCTATAGTAACAAATAAGTAATTACCGGTATAACAAATTAGGACAAATCCTGATGCCTAAATCATTGCACCAATCAGATTCTCATCTCCTAGTAGTAGACAGCAAATTCTTTCATTTCATATTTTAAAAAGAGTAAGTACAAACCTTTTGATTTTCTTCTATTTCTTTTCTCATTTGTTGGTTTACTAGCACTCTAGTCAAGGATCTGGAGAAAAGAATGGGGAAAAATTACTAAGTACACTAATTGTTCTGCGTTTAAATATTTATTCATCAATAAAGTGTGTCACAGCCCAGTGTGGATGTAACACTAAACTATGATTATAGAACTACATGGCTGAAACGTGATCCACCTTGGACTCATGTGCTCCTTTTCTCCTCTACACACTGCCCCCATGAGAGTAGAAATACCAAGTTCCTGATTAAATATAATGGCAATTTGCTAATATATTACTACATTTTAGATTATCCAGAATAATCCTACAGATATTCTTATGCATAAATGGCAGTTGATCAAAATTTTGCAATTTCCTTTGATATACAGTACATAGCAATAGCGCTTAGACTTATATACCGCTTCACAGTGCTTTACAGCCCTCTCTAGGTGGTTTACAGAGTCACTCTATTGCCCCCAACAATTTGGATCCTCATTTTACCAACCTCGGAAGGATGGAAAGCTGAGTCAACCTTGAGCCCGTCATAATCGAACTACCAAACTGCTGGCAGTCAGAAGTCAGCGGAAGCAGCCTGCAATACTGCATTCTAACCACTACGCTTTCACGGCTCTATATGGCATATACATGGAAATTTATTCTTCAAGAATTTATAATTTCAGTTCCTGACCTACCTGTATAATACGTATATGTAATAATGAGCAACTGCATTAAATCATTTCAAAACCCTGCATAGAATAAGTACTACATTAATATTTATCTTCATAACCCACATGCTCTGTATTGGGATATTTTTCCCCCTCTCCAAACAATTGGAGGAAAATGCATTTATTTTGGCTAGAGAAAAGGAAATCTAATGCCACTCATAAATAGTAGTACTGTCAGGTAGTTTGCGGAGATGATGTATTTCTTATTAATGGAGAGGGATATAGATCATCATGACCTTTTGATGATTGTTTATCTAATATCTGATCTCTTATTTTAACATTTGCTCTCTACACCCAATCAGCGACTGGAGTGAAAAATTCAGTCTTGCACATCTTGTTCAATTTCTTTTCCCCAAACTTCTGATGGCACCATATCCCCTGATATGCCCTACAGATATCTAGGGGCCTGTCAAAGTCGGTGCTGATAGTGATGAGCAGCCTGCCCTATGGGCAGGCAATAAGAAGATGCTACAGAAAGACGGAGGCTAGCAGTTGGTGTGAAATCAGGCCATTGCTACCTGCCCACTGAACAGAAAGCTGCAAAAATCTATCATTGCAATGTACAGTAGAACCTCTGGTCACAAATGCTTCTGACCACGACCAAATTGGGTTCTGATAAAAAAAATTCACAAAATGTTTGAATCTAGTCACGAACACATACTCGGGTGGCGATATAACATGACCTCTGACCCAGAAATTCCTGAAGATGAAACATTAGAAGACAAAGAAATCGCCAAAGTTATGGAACGAATTATGGTTGTGACCGGAGGTTCTACTGTATGGTATTATTCCCTAAATCTGACAATTTACAATGAACAGGTCATTTAAAATTGAATATTCATAGTTGGAAGATGGATTTTCTTATCTGTTTAGTTTTATCCATTTTCATTCAAGCTTTTAAAAAAGGGATAACAAAACACATCATCCTCATGCAAATTAAAATAAATCACGATAAGCACAAAATCCAAACATTCATATGACTATCACAGAAATAAATTGTACCTGGCCTTTACCGGGAAGTTCTGTGCAATGTCTTTCATTACTTTTAATGCATTGTAAACAGGGGCAGACAGAATTTGAGAGGCTGCTTGCAAACTAATATCTGAAAGAGAACAAAGTGTTGCCAAAGAACCTCACATTACATTCAAAATTTTGTAAACAATACAGGTGGTCCTTGACTTATGAGCATTTGCCTTCAGAACTTGCCTTCAGAAGTTATGGGGATTCCATCACTGGAGGTTTTTAAGAAGAGATTGGACAGGTATTTGTCCAGAATGATATAGGATCTCCTGCTTGAGCAGGCGGTTGGACTAGAAGACCTCCAAGGTCCTTTCCAACCCTATTCTGTTATTCTAAAGACTAACTACACAAAGTTGCAAGAGCACTTTAAAAAGTGGCTGATGACTGGTCCTTGCATTTACATTAATGGTCACATTATCACCATGTGTGACCTTCCCAAGGGGCTTCCTATAAGAAAAGCCAATAGGAGAAGCCAGATCAACTTAATAACTGTACGATTCGCTTAATGAATATGACACAAAAGGTCGTAAAACCAGGCTAAAATCACTGAATTGACAAGCTTCATAAAATGTATTAAACCTGATTATAAACTAAACAAACCCCAAAGAAAGCATATGAGGACTTAGCTTGTTTTGTGCACCCCAATCCACGGGTAAACAGATTACAGTGGAACCTCAGTTCGCGAACGCCTCCATTCACGACTAATTCACATCACGATCAAAAATTCCAACCGAGTTTTGAATCGATTCCCAACTCAAAACTCGGTTCACGAACAAAAAAAGGCACAGAAAGATTCCTTTCCGTAGTTTTCCCTTCTGCACATGCGCAGAATTGTCTGCGCATGCGCGATTTGGTCGCTTCAGAACGCAACCATTTCGGTTCATGCCCGCAGTCCGGGAATGGATTGCGGTCACGAACTGAGGTTTGACTGTATGATTTCTGAATCACAAAGATTATTAAGGTTCTCTTTGTCAAATACAATATCAAGTCATGTTCTGGGTTTGCATTAAAGTAAATTTAAAAAAAATGACAATGCAGGATCTCACATAAACACTCAAATCATATTTTGTTACAGTCCAAGGTGGAACTCAGGAAGAAAATAAAAGCACAAATTGGAAACATTGGTTGGCTCTCTGTCCTAAATACATAAAATATATTTTAAGATTAAGTTCAGGTGGACTAAGACAGTAAATCTTAGTTTCTTCAGTAAGGACTACTTCTGTTTTCATTTTGCTAACCAATGTATACATGAAGTAAAAGTTTTGAGAAATAATGACTAATAATTTAAAAAGGAGAAAGATAGCATATTATATAACTGTCATGTTATGATGAAAAAAACCTAATATTCTGCAAAATTCATGGTTAACTTCCCTCGTTGTCATGTTGTGAATATGACAAAATAGCTTTTAAAGTACCATTAGATTTTTATTTTACAAAGATAACATTTCATGGTCTATTCTCATGCTTTGATAACAGCATCGGTAAAAAAAAATGCTGTAGAGATTTCAGGCACAAAAGATTTAAATCTTTTCTTTTTTCAGTCCCCTTTGCACCAAAAAAAAAAAAAAAAAGTCCCGCTAAAGGTCATTCCTTCTTTACTTTTTGAAAAGCCACAGCATTTATGTTCTTTATACAGCAATGATATTTTAGTTGTACGCCTTCTGCAATTTCCTCTTTGACAAAAGAAATTTAACAAGCAGCATACAGACAAGGTTTCCAACTGTAATATGGATTTATTACTGGCACATAGTATTTCACAAAGATGAAAACCAGCATAATGAGCAATACCTTTTAGTTCCCACAATTTCAAAGGCTCTGTATTATCACTGCTTTCAATCAGATATTTTTTCAACTCTTTCAGATTGTCTTTGAGATCAGGATGGTTCTCCCTGGTTTATAAAATATAAACAAAGTTTAACATTAAAGAGCATTTATACGTAGGAGATTACAGATAAAGAGTCATAGAGCTGGAACAGTCTCAAGGGTCATAAAATCCAGCTTTCCTACTTGGTACAATATTTGCTAAAGCATTTTGGGCAGATGGCTATCCAGCCTTTGTCTGTAGAGCTCCAGTAAAGGGGAATATATCACTTCACAAGTCAGCCAGTATCACTGATTGAAAGCAGGTCCCATCAAGAAATTCCTTCTAATATCTAACTGAAGTCCATTTCCATGCCACGGTCTATTTTCATTACTGGTTCTGGTCCTGCCCTCTGGGGCATGAGAGAACAAACCTATTCCTTCTTCTATATGACAATTATTTAAATATTTATTCATGTTACAGTTTTAAAACCCACCCAATTAAAAAGGTTCTAGGCAGGTAAATAAGTAAATGCAACAACAGACTAAATCAAAGTTATAAAAAAACAAAATAAACCCAGAAGGATATCAATAAAACTTTTTCCCTTTTGCTAAAATTAGGACTGTTCTTTAATATTGTTCCATTTTTTCCAAAATACACTAATACAAAGAATAAGTTGCAAATTAATAACTTCTTGAACTTAAACAATAAAAAATAAAAGTGATGCCCTATGAAGCTATTCTATTGTTGTTTTCCTTCGTATGAATCAAATGAGGCACTTGGAATGATTTATTTGTAGTGCATACTAGTAATCTCAAAGCTTAGCCATTTAGGTAGTCCTTGACTTACGACCACAATTGAGCCTAAAATTCCTATTACCAAGTAAGAAACTGGTTGAGTTTTGCCCCATTATACCACCTTTCTTGACAGAGTTGTTAAGTGAATGACACATTTATAATATCATAAATTGATTTTTCAGTACAATTCTTTTCATCTTTGAAATATAATAAAGTCATTCACTTATTCAAATGTAAAATGAAGGATTGGGATTGAAATCAACTTACGTTAACGTATCAAAGAGAAATCCTTGGACTTCATTATCCTTATTGTCTTCTTCCTCTGTTCTATTTCTTGTGGCTAAATATACATCAGAAGAAAATATGACAACAAATTAAGTTTGCAAATCATTGTTTTCCCACTCCAAAATGAGCAAAAGGAAATTATAGACAAGATTTCCATTAGAAAGAAAACAGAAGCCATGATTAATGTACATTCCAATTCATGTGGCTTCCATCTACAAAAAATTACAAATGTACATTACTATATTGATTCTCAATGCCATGGCTACTTTTGCCATCTCCCCCCCAAAAAAACTAAGTGTGTATGTGTGTGTGTGGAAAACAAATACTAGATGAATTATTGTCCCAATAATATATTTAATATATTAATATTAAATATATCAATATATTAATAATATATCTTCCATTATCCATGGGCCTATGCAAAAGTTTACTGCCTCAATAATCTGACACATATGTTGTCTCAATATTTTCCAGTTACACCCCACAGGGAAGAAAAATGTACCTTCAGCTTGAGATTCATCCATTGCTTTATATTCTGTACTCTTTATTGCAAGTTCCACACCATATCCAGACAAATACATCTTCTCAGTGCTACGTTTCTGGATTAAGAATGCATAGTTTAAAAAAAATGTGTTATGAAATCATTGCTAAACATTAGGTTTCCAGGGAAGAAATGGCAATCTGACACAAGTGCATGATCCATTCTTTACTAATCACAGTGTAGCATTACACTACACACACACACACACACACAGAGAGAGAGAGAGAGAGAGAGAGAGGGAGGGAGAAAGATGGAGAGATATGGAGAGAGATCCACTTATTATTTGCTGATACTGTAAGAACTGAAAATAGCATCAAAGATTTTAAGCCCTCTTGTAAAGTTCTGTTCATTTAATAAAGTATATTTTTATTCTGGCACCTGTGTCATGGTCAATGGGCTTGAAACCAGATTATCTGAGGGAACATCTTCATCCAAGAATTTCTAGCCATCCGATCAGCTCCAACTGACTGGCTGATGGGATCTGCACCACTCCCAAAGAGTGCCAACCGGCAGGAACTGGAAGAGCTTTTTCTGCTGTAGGCACTGCCTTAAGGAATATTCTTCCCTCAGAATTAGAGTGGCCCCAACCCTGTTGGCTTTCACAAAGCTTGACAAACTTGACTAGGTACTGTACCTGGACCTGCAGCTCATATGTGAAAGGCCCATAATATTGGCTTTAGTATTAACTCATTAACCATCATGGCTGTTGTTTATACTTATTTATTTTGTGGATGTTTTTATTGTTTTAATGTCTTTTAAATAATTTAATTGCTTTAGTATTTTAGAATTGTAAGCTACCTAGAGTCACCTCGTTGAGTTGGGTGGCTATAGAAATTGAATGAATACATGAATGAATACATGAATGAATGAAGCTTCAGTATCTTCTGTAGAACACAATTTGGGAATCTAAAGAAAGAATTAAGTATTAAACACTGCAGTACATTGAACATTTGAAGGAAATAATTTTATTCTAATGTTAGCTAACAATATTTCCACATATACCTACCTTGACAAAGTGTCGGAGAATGTAAACAAATTCTCCCTTTTGTGCTTTTTCAGATAAGACATTGTGAAATGTGGCAAAATCTTTGGTACCCATTTCAGCATAAAGGATCACAACTACAGCAGGTTCCTTGAGTACAGGGAATTTATGATCTCCTTTGAAGAGATATGGTTTGGGCCTTGGATTAAGAAAAAATAATGTTCAGCTCAGTATTAATTATACTTCAAGGAATGTGCCAAAAAGCGACAACTAGCAAAGTATGTAATCATGCAAATCTAAAAGTTATCTACACCAAAGTTAGCCTTGTTGTGTTGATGTGGACTACCATATGATACTTGGATTATAACTAGTTGTGGAATAGCATCAACAAAGCAATGAAGCTGTTTTATTTATTGTGCAACATGAAGTCATTAGAGATTAACGAACAACATCAACTGTAGCTTGATTCATGCTTGATTGAAAATCCAGTGCTAGAGGAAGAATATTTATTCTCTTGAATAAAATGTGCCCCCTATCCATATTGCCTATTTTGCTTAATGAAGAATCTTATTATTTTGCACACAAAAATAATATTGCTTCAATGACCTGGATTTGACTCACTCTCCTTTCCATCTGGTTTAAGCTATCACTGAGTGAAAAATATGTGTGTTGTGAGAGGTTAGTATTGGTAAGCTTACTGGTGCGGAGCCAGCCAAAGTCAGGAAAAGGCATCTTAACAACTTTTGGAAAGGAAGTAGCCTGTTCTTGGGGAGTCACAAAATAGTAGGAGTTTGATTAAATCTCAGTGGGCATCATGAGTAATGCATAGCACTGTGTTTAATGTTCATTTTGTATGGGGTGAAGAGCTTAAAATGTATTTATATATTTAAAACAATCATTCAGTATAGTTGACTACACTCACCTTGATGCAGCTGTCATCAGAAGCTTCTTAATTTCATTAGTTTTACAGGTGCTTTTCCCATGGATAACCACAAAGGCATTGCATCCTTTTGGGGGTGGCTCAAGAGCTGCAATCTACATGTAATTTCAACAATTACATTCAATGGCAATACACTCTCATTTCATACTACAAATAATGAAGCCTACTTGGATTAAAACAGTTCAACTACTATCTTGTTTTGTTTAAGCGCCAAGCATGTGAGGAGAAAAATTAATAAACATATTCAAAACCCAGGAAAGAACAATGTATCAATTTTTCCAGACTCAGTCATCATCAATATCGCTAGCCTAGCAAAAGGACAATAGAAAAGTTTTAAACAAATGGTTCAACATGCTTCCATAATTGCAGTGCACTTTATAACGTAAAACTTTCAAAAGCTGATTTTATGAATTGCTGAAACATACTTGAGGCTGGTGCATTTCTATCCGGCTAATTATAAATCTGACCTTCCTGAATGTCAGCATCTATGATTAATAGTTTTTTTAACATTCACACTACATAGTAAAAACAAACTTGAAATTTGGATCTTTAAAAGCACATTGGTTAATTCTAAACAATAAAGGATTTTTTTTCTGTGTAGAAGCTCGGGTAGGCCTTTTTTTCTGAAAAGATATAGTTTCCTACTGTGGAATTAAAGTGTTGAAATCAAAGTTATTCAAAACTTGGAAACAAAGGGAACAATGTCCCAGCCAATGGGACACTGGAAGTTGTAATTCAGAGTCTGATGTCTGGAATGACATCAGTCTCTATTCTTGGCTTCATAAGATACTCATATGATTCAACTAAAAGGTACCAAACTGCACCCTCCCTGATTCTTCCATAATATATAAGATGAGAACTTGTATTCGGAGTAATATAGGTTCTCCTGCATTATAGAGGCCAAGTGGAATTCTATTTCTCACAAACTCTGAATGAAATCCTGGAGAAAAAGATCATTCAGATGTCTGCTTCTTGGCCTATTTCCACTTAGGACTCCTCTTGGCTAAGGATTGGTGCTTACAAGGTAGCCATCAAAGGTAGATTAAGGGAACCATTAAAGCCATCTAAACCTCATGGCATACATCTGCAAGAGAACTGCTTGCTGAGTGAAGACAGCCAGTAAAAGGAGCTATTTTTAAAAAAAGTTTCTATTTGAGATGGTTCATATGACATAACCTAAGAACTGTAACCATACACAGGTTCCGAACATGAATAGCCAATTTTACGTACCTGCTGAAACATCTGAATAGTTGGGGAAAATGCCCGCAAGGAAAGAGAAAATTTCAGAAGATTAATCTGCAAATTTGATAGGAACTGTCCAGCTTTCTTCAGGAGTAAGTCATAATAAGAATATTCTGAGACTGTATTAAAAAAGAAAAGAAATATAAGTGAAACATAAAGTATCTGGGCAAAGCAAACTATTTCTGGCACAAAACTTTCTATACCAGCTGCTTGCCAACACAGTATACAACTTTATAGTTATGGCTTGGGAAGAAGAATGGAAGTAGTGAAGTCAGAAATCCTGAAGAACAGAGATGGGTATCACTACCAGGTAAAGCCTTTCAGAGAAGCCTGATGTTGTAAATCGATGTTGTAAACTTGCAAGAATTGCTTCAGAGGGAATGACTTGAAGTGATGGTTAAAACATAGGTTTAACTTAATTACTGGAAGAACTTCTTTTTTAAAAACAGAGCAGTGGTTCTCAACCTTTTCTTCACCATGGGCGCTCTTTAAACACCTTTTGTGGCCATGGACCATGGCCACGGACCCCAAGATTTAAATCATAACATTTAACAAAACATAACATTTCTTCAAACCTTCACAGACCCCTGTGATGACATCGCGTTCCCCCGGGGATTTGCAGATCTGTGGATGAGAACCACTGCAGTAGAGCACTTCAACCAAATGTTTGGATGGTCATCTGTTAAAAATGTTAAAGATGTCCTAGTGCAGGGGTGTCAAACTCAATTTCATTGAGGGCCGCATCAGGATTGTGTTTGTCTATGGGCGGCTAGGGTGGGTGTGACCAACTCAACGTAATGGCCTGAGTGCTCTACCAGCGAAAATGGGCTCCCAAGCTCCATGTTCAGCTGCGACAGCCTTCTGCAACCCTTTGCCAGCGAAAACGGAGCTCAGGAGGGCCGTCCATGGTCCTTTGCTGTTTCCAGGGAGGCCCCGGGTGCCAGATCTAAGCAACTTGCAGGCCAGATCTGGTCCCCGGGCCTTGAGTTTGACACTTCTGTCGTAGTAGATCTGCACTGAACACTGAGCTGGGCTTTTCCAACTTTTTGTTTCTATGTGGTTGAGCCCAAGGTAGATACTAAATCTCTTTGAATAACTTCAACAATTGCTTTTATTGTTTTCATTATTTTACAGTTTGCCTGGTTCTCCAAGATATTTCAACAAACATTTTAGGTAACCATAATCCTGTCACAGAACCTGGGTTATTGAGCAGATTAAAAATAGCAAAATAAATTGCCAAATGAAAAAAAAAACTATAATGTGGAGGAAAAGACAACATGAAGGTACTCGTGTAAAAGTGAAAGCCCACAAGGTGGAATTCATGGCAGGATAAATTGAAGGAAACAAAACAGGAATTTTGTTTCCACAAAGTGATTATGGACATGACTCTCTTTTCACAAATAGCAATTACAATTCCAAAGCTAACTGAACACCTGGGCAGGTCCTGAAGGACTAACAATTAAAATGAAAACACCAACCTCACAACAGTTGAAATATTAAATTACTGTTGCTTTATTGAATAAGCATTTTGAACATGTAACAATTTGACATGGGAATGGGAGAATATCTAGTCCAGGACACAGTGTATGTTTAAAGTTCACCCACTACATCTTGGCTGTTCTTTCTTTGACTCTACATACTGAAAAAATGTAGAATCCTAGGAAATGGAAGGAGCTGTAAGGAAATTTAGTTTCTTGCCTACTAGCTTTAGAGAAGTGTGATATAAATCTCCCTTGAGTCAGTGAACATGCTCATGCAGTTTTTTTGGCAATAATACAGAAGTGGTTGTATTACCTTCTTTCTTTCTTGAATACCCAATCTAGCCTACAGCCCTTAGCACTTCCTAATATTTTCCCATCCCAGTAATTAACTGTGTCTGACTTTGCTTAGTTTTTACAATATCACCCAAGATCAGCTTGGTTTTGCTACCTGCTATGACTCCCAATATGTAAACTGTTTTAATCCAATTAATACCAGAAAGATTCCATTGGATTTAGAAATGGATGTAAGTGGAGAACCCTAGAACATGTGCTGAGCATTTTCCTTTATACTGCCTCTGGGAGCTGACAATTCGTTACAGGTTGGCAGAATATGATTTTGAACCTGATAACAACTGAGATTAAAAAAATAACTTTACAGCTTTATTAAAAGAAATATTTTTCCCAACATTCAAGCAGATCCATAATTACATGAATGAAGAGATAATTAGAAGCATAATCTGATCACAATCACAGCATGATTAAAAGCGTCTACAACATTCTGAACACTCAATCATAATTCTCACTTTTGATTCCCATAGCAAAACTAATTTTTTTGCCTCCAAAGACACGGTTATTTTTTTAACCTCTTTACATTAATAATTTTTCAACCAGCAAGAATAAGGACTAATCCAATCCCAGTATCTGGGATTGACTAAATACAAAACACAGCAAGGCAAATCTGTCACAAATACAATCACAACTTGTTCCTGAACTTCTAATAATAATGTATATTCAACAAAACCTAGTCAGTTCTGGCATTCAAGGCACAGCAAAATAGTCTGGTTGAAGAGGTTCATATAGCTCAAGAGGGGAAGGATCTAAAGAAAGAAACATTGGCCAGCCAAGTGCCAGCCATCAGAAATGAGAAGTGACAGGAACAACAGATAATTAATTAAAAAATTACAGGGGACAAAAGGCCATCTGAATGCCATACAAAGAGAGGTGGAAAACTCCCTTGGAATTTAAGAAATAAACATGACAACCCCTAAAATAAGTATAAAAATACGGCATGAATGATTTAGAAAAAAAAGTTTTTTTTCACTCACTCACTCACTCATTCAAATACTCCCAGTTCCAAGATTCTGAAAGTTTAAAAAAGATGCCATAAAATCAAGATCATTAAAAATTAGAAAATCCAGAAGATAAGCTTCACCAGTAAAAATCAATACATACATACACAAAACAAAGGCCTACTTGAACAAAATAATCTCTACTGCTTTATAGAAACCGTATAATGATTTACTTAGGCAAGCCTCCAGAGGCATGGTTTGGCACAATAACGTGTATGTTATGTTTGTATAATGTTCTACATGTTGTTTTGTTCACTGATAGAGAATTTGAGAGCAATTTACAACTTATTCTTTTCCTAAGGCAACTTCCTTATAAAAGGATGGGTACAATCATCCCCTAATGGTAGTCACAGCAATTGTTGCTCCTCACAGAAATAAATGTACAGGCACATATGTTCCAATTCACCCTGAGGTTCGTCATTTGTAAGAGCAAAATAAGCACTGCTATTTGCCACTCTTACATCCACCAAAGAAACTCATTCGTGTATTTATTTAGCAGATCTATACTACAAAAGTGCCTAAGTATGACATACTGGTTAATGTTTTAAATGGGAACTGATGAAGCCAAGCTAATGTTCCCCTCTCCCTCAGCTATGGAAGTTAAGTGGGTAACTTTGGGCTAGTCCTTCTCCAATTTTCAAACAGAGGTAATGTCAAGTGCCTCAACTTTGTCAGTTACAAAAGGAAGTTTCTCAAATCCATTGTCAACAAAAGTATTCTTTACTAAAGCCAAGTGTTTACAGAGTAGCAAAGCCACGAAGTTTCATACCCAAAGCATCTGGTTCACTTTTGCTT
>JANHJO010010068.1:0-19201 GCA_032468235.1 Pseudoxyrhopus heterurus
ATCCAGAGGTGGTATTTGCCGGTTCTCTGAACTACTCAAAATTTTTGTTACCAGTACGCCAGAACTGGGCTGAACCGGCTGAATACCACCTCTGAATAGAAAGTGCCACAGGCTCTGCCAGGGGTCCATTTTGGTCATACATTTATCAGTGACTTACCTGAGAGAAATCTTACAAAGTTTGCAGCTGCCATAAAATTAGGGTCACAAAAAGTAATAGTGGTGGCTATTACTTTACATGAAAAATAGAAGATTAAAGATCAAGAGAGATTTAAGCAATGAGGTGAAATAAATAGAATGATCTTTAAAAAGCCAAAGTGTAACACTTTACACTTGTCCTACTCACATCTGAGGAGGAAGAAGAATGGAAGGTCTAAGTATAATTTCACAGTCATATATCCCTGTCAACCAAAAGTTAAACATGAACTGCAGTGTGATGCAACAGCTAGAAGTGCAAATACTGTCTTGAACTGATCATGGGAAATAATTAGTAGTATCCTACCCTGGTCAAACCCCTTTGAGAATGAGTATAATTCTCAGCACTACAATTCAAAAAAGACAGTAAAAAAATCGTAGTTAAACGGATAGTAGTCCTATGGAACACCCTCCTCCTGGAGTTCCATTTAGCCCAAACTGTTAACTTTTTATACTGTAAATCTTTAAGAGCTGGCTCTGTCCTACATGTTCGGGCTGGATAGTTACAGTAGGTGAGCTCTGTTGGCGGAGGGGCAGGAGGAAGAGGTGGAGGAGGAAGAGGAGGAGAATTTGTGTTGGGTTGTGTCTCTGGACATTATGACTGTTGTTAAATTGTTGCTTTAACCTTGTGCATTTCCAGGTTAGAGAAATGGGTGACCATATAAATTGCTTAAATAAATCAACAGAATAATTAGATTCCAGCAAGTTCAGAAGAAGGCTTTCACATGAATAAAGTATGGAAACCAAACCTTAGGAGAAAAGCTTAAATGATCTGGATATGTTTAGCTTATATAAAAGATAACTAAGTCTTTAAATATCTGAGTCATTGTCACGCAGAAGAAGAAATTGACTTATTCTTTATTGTGTTAGAGAGCAGAATCAGAATCAAGGGGTTAAGGCTAGCCAGGAGGAGGAACTTCCTTGCAGTGGAACAGGCTGCCACATGATGTGGTATGCTCTTCATTGTTAGAGGCCTAGAACATAGAAAGTCATCTGTGGGTAATATATTATCATTCTGACACTAAAAGATCTGCACAGAAAATTAATTCTTTTTTATTCTTTTAAACTTTGAAAACAAGATTGGCAACAGATGTCTTGTGTGAATGTAAATCAAATATCTAGAGAATGCCATGTAGCCCACCTCTCTTTTCAAATTTTAAATAACAACTAATCTTGCTATCTGAAAGACAGTCCCCAGACATTAGCATCTACATAATATTACTTAGCTTACTTCAAGGGCCAGGCTGTCAGACACCGTATATGGATCATTCCAAATGTGAAATATTCTTCATTCCAAAATTGGGCCTTATTAAAACAGAATTTTGGAAAAGAGTACTGGCACAATTCTTCAATTCTGTCTTTCAAAATGAGAAGTTGGTGCTTATTGCTATTTTAATATTAAAGATTGTGTTAATGTTTTTTTGTGTTTTCTCTTTATTATGGAATTGTTTTTTTTTCTTTTTCCTCCAACAATGCCTTGATATTTTTAAGGCCTTTTACTTCCAATAAATGACTATTAAAAACAAATATAAATCTTAAGTATGCCAAATCTGGCAATATATCCCTTGTTCTTGTCAGCTTCTTTCCTTCCTGTGCAGCAGAATGATTCCAGAAGAGCTGTTGAATTTCTTCACAGGGAGGGAGAGAAATCACTATGCAAATCATTGAAAGCGTATTTTCTGCAAATCAATTAAGTTCATGAAAAGAAAATAACATATGGCTAAATCTAGTTTATGCACTACTGTTTACTAAGCTTCTATGTATTTATCCATCCTTAACAAACAATTCTTGTTTCTTTCCCTGCTCTTATGCCATGTGACCCTGGCTATTTAAACTGCTCGCCTCTCTCACACATTCTAAATTGGATGCATGGGGTACCTTTTTATTTGAGACCATGCATACTTGTTTTCAATTTATATTGATGACCTAGGACACTTGTAGGTGGGACATCAATGTCACCGAATATGGGAAATTGTTGAGGAGATTGGGTTTGAGAGGCTTAGTGAGGTTTTAAGTGTTAGCCCTAATTAATTGCCTATAATCCTCTTTATGCTGCTTCTTGGTGGTGTGCTGCTGAGATTTGTTAGCACAATTTCTAGACTACTCAGAGATACAATCTTCCCAATTTCTCATTTAAGATCAAAAGTCAAGATAAACAAATGCCTATTTTTCTTCTTTGACATTTCACTTTAGCCTTGCCCACCTGTCAAAATGTTACCATGAACATCTAAGTCTAGAAAATGTCTATGTGATGTCAGCCTTCCTAAGCAGATCAGAGAGCAAACATGACCAGATGAGCTAATTCTGGTTTATTGTAAGGCTACATTAACAGAATGTTGCAAGTTTGAAAGTACAAATCTCCCACCATCTCTTTTGTAGACTGATAGATTGAGAAGGTTAGTTTTTGAGTTTCTTTCTCTGCCCACTATGCAGCTGCCAATACCCTCTCTTACTCTGATCATTTCTTAGGCAGCATCTCTGCCCCTGTCTGCCAAGGTCATTCTGACATACCATTAAATCTCCCAAATTTAGTGTAAATCGTTCTAATTTGGTAATTTGGAGATCTAATAAAATAAGAGGAAAAAAGTTTTGTGTGTGACCTATACATTTAGTGACCTCCAATATAACGGTGCATGCTGCCCATGTGTCTTTTCCTTTTACTTGAAACTACAAGGAAAACAAAATGAATGGAATGTCATAATAAATAACAGAGGGATTTCTCAGCAACTTGTACAATTCATTGAGCCATAAAAACATCATTTTCAAATGTATTGGGAACAATGCTTGACATTTCATTTTGTTGCACCAAAGGGTCACATGGAGCATTTAGGTCTGACTTGGTTTATGAGTAGTGTTATGAGAAGTTGTGTATTACCAATTAATACTGGAGAAGCTTTTTAAAAGGCCAGACTCTTTTTTTTATCTGAATAAAAGCTTTGAGAGCTCTTTGAGAAGGGGCTCACAAAGGATGAATTCAAGTTCATAAGTTGAAAGTAATGGGATTTCATTATTTGTTCTGTCATAAGATTTTGTAAGCAACTCCCCTTTGTAGTTCTACTATACAGGTTGGCTTAAATGTTGCTGCTTTTCCCATCTCCCCATATCTTCTAAATGTTCTCATGGATAGTGACAGCCACATACCTCAGCAGTTTGTCTTTGGCCAAAGCTATCAGTTCAGTGAACACCAAGTGTGTACATTCTCTTTTTCTAGTTCTCTTTTGTGCCTTCCATGGAATTATTAGAACAGTCTAGTGCTTCCATCTAGTGGCAAAGATTGAAGCCTACAGCTAGCCATTAAATGAATTTCTCTTGCCCTTCTTCTTTTTGGTAGTATATTCCCTTACTTTGAAGCAAGCTTATTTGCTATTAATTAGTTTTGCAGATGATGAATTTTTCCCCTTGTTCTTTGCATTATTACAGCAGTTTCTGTTAAACATTCAAGGCATCTTTATCAAGCCACAAGGGAGAGGATTGGTAAAATAGTACATGCATCTGTACAACCTTGTATATGGTTGCCCCTGAGAAGGAAAAAATCCCCCTGTCTTTATTACATAATCATAAAAAGAAGCAGAAGACAGATGTTGGGAGTCCAGTGTGTGACAAAAAGAGATGTTCAAGAATTTGAGACAAAACACTGAGACTCCAAGAACAATCCGACATTCTGGCACACAAAATATAGTAAGGGACTTACAGAAAGAGTTAAAGAAAGGATGTTGTTGTTTCAAAAGTAGTTTAAACTATTGTTCTGCATTAATAAAGTTAACATGAAAACTTTCTACTTTTTCATATGCATTGCTATATGATAACATAGTTAGTAATATTATACCAGTAGCAGTGGTTAAGACACCAGGCTAGAATTGAGAGACTATGAATTTTAGTCCCACCTTAGGCACAAAGCCAGCTGGGTGACATCTATATCTATAAAACAGAGTGTGGGTGTGTATGTTTGTGGGCGTGTCCCAAATAGGCTCCTCCACCCCTGTATCAATCACGCCCAAACTTTTCATACACATTCTTTACACTCCAGAGATGGTCCCTGTGGGGGTCACAAACTACATTGGGGCTTCTTTCACCCCCAAAATTGGTGCAAAAGGGGACACCCCCCAAAAAACCCCTTCACATCTACTACGCATGCGCCACATGCACTACGCATGCACAGTACACTGGCCGCTTTCCTGCACTGCCAGCCAGCTGCAGGAGTGGAGGCACCACACAACCCAGGAAGGAGCTTCCCCGCACCACAAGCCAGCTGGATCAGCCACATTCCTGGGTCTGTCTCCTTGTGCCAGATGCCGGCCCAAGCAGAACACCAGGCCCGGCTGCGAACGGCCAGGAAGGAGCTTCCCCGCACCGCCAAACACCTGCAGCAGGGGGATTGGCGGCTCTGCATGTCTCCTTTCCCCATTCTGCCACCCGGGGACAAGGAGCGGAGGTGCCAGACGCCAGCACAGGAAGGAGCTTCCCCACACCGCAAGCCACCTAGAGCAGCAACATTGGTGCCCACCAGCCCAGGAAGGATCTTCAACCTGGGCAAAATGCTGGGTAATCACCTGTTTAGGCCTCTTTTTTTTCTGCCCCAATCGCCACATTACTGAACAGCTGATTGGTGGAGAAAGTGAAATCTTCATATGCCTGCTGGCGTTTACGGAGGGGTGGAAGCATCAATCAGTTTTTCAGTAAAGTGGACATTGAGGTAGAAAAAAAAATAGCCCTGAAATGCCGGGTACTCACCTGTTTAGGGCTCTTTTTTTCAGCCCCAATCTCCACTTTACTCAACAGCTGATTTATGCTTCCACACCCCTGTAAATGCCGGCAGGCATTTGTGGGGCGTGGAAGCATCAATCAGCTGTTGAGTAAAAAAAAAACCTGAGCAAGGCTGGGTAATCAGCTATTACTCTATAAAACGATCTTTGAAATCTTGCCAGGAAAACTGCAGGGAATAATCCAGGAAATTGCTAGAATGGTTTGAAAGCATGAAACAAAACAAAACAAAACAAGTAGATATCCAATTTCGGGCAGTGGTTAAGGTACCAGCAAAAAACCATGAGACAGGGAATTCTAGTCCCACATTAGACACAAAGCCAGTTGGATCTCTTTGGGCCAGTAATTCTCTTACAGCCCTAGGAATGAGGCAATGGTAAACCACTTCTGAAATCTTGCCAAGAAAACTGCAAGGACTAATACATGCAGTCACCAGGAGTTAACTCTGGTCAAATGCACATACCAATTAAAAAAAAATCTCTCTTCACCCCAGGGCAGATTGTTTTGATAAGAAAGTTAAATTAAAATTAGCACATCTTCTTATTTTGTATATCACTATATGACAGCAAGAGCATCAAAGATCCATAAAACCATTTTAAAAGACTAGGTTAAACAGAAAGATGTCTCGATATTGGGAAGGCACAATATCATCATTGGTTGAACTCCATTTGTTAGGGACATGTCTCAAAGAAAGTGTTCCACCCATAATCCTTAAGTAGGGTTCCATCAAAGAAAAGTTTCTGTCTTTTGCACAGACTTAATTAAGAATACTGTATCAGATGTTTTCAACTTCATGAGTGCTCTGGATAAACCTTATTGATGTACATGCATACATGCATGTGACTCTGCAAGAGCAAAAGTTTTGTGCTTATGCCTGAACATACTCTTGGTTCTATACAAGGAAGGGCCTGGATAGTGCAAGATTCTGGCTCCTTGGAAACCAACAATTGTACACACAGGCTTATGTTCTGTCAATGTTCATTCTGCTACATCACAAATGGATCTCTAATACAAATGTTCATCATATCAATTGCTTTATGCAGGATGTTTCAAATCAACATCTTCCAGAAGTAGGCAGATGATGGATGATGATAATGATATATTAGAAAAATTGTTTCAAATCAACATCTGTCCAAAGTAGGCAGAGGATAGATGATGATGATGATGATGATGATGATGATGATGATGATGATGATGATGATGATGATGATGATGATGATGATGATGATATAGGAAAATGATGTAGAGTCCCTTTGGGAGTTGGGCGGCATACAAATACAACTAATAAATAAAATAAATAAATCATTAATATGTGTTTGGAATATTATGGATATGATGTGCCTGCCTATTGATGCAGTTCTTTATATATACAATTATACAGCTACATGCTGTACAAATAAATCTTATTTCAAATGCTTAAAATTTTGTTTTCTTTTTCTGGTTTTTCCCAACCAGTACTGAAGAAGGCATGATACAAACAGTGATAGTGTATGATCCTTGACATAACTTCAGAACAGCATGTAGTTCTAGATAGAAATAATACTGGTTTTCTCTGTGTTGCCTTTAAGGTTATATATTCTATTTTATTTTTTGTTGTATTTACTTTGGAATTTAAAAAGTCTTTAAATCCTTACAACTGTCATTGCTCCTAACCACCAAGTCTTTTACCTCTGTTTACAAATTTCTCAGACGCAATAGCAAGTTTATGCTCAAAACATCAATGACAAGGTGCCCAACATTGTAAAAACAAAAAAATCCATTTATTCAAGTGGAAAATAAAATATAGTTTCAAAACCAAGCATTCATACATTTCCCTAATCTGGTTTGGGCAGAAATATATCTATGTGCATTTCTTTAGCTATAAGTATAGGTCTTAATACTGGTGACCCCCCAAAAAAAAAACCTTCAAGAAAAATGTGAATTAATCAATTTAATGTTCTCTATATATACTAAAATGAAATCTGAAAAAACATATGTAAGCTGCAATCTATTTTCAATCTAGCTAGGAAACATGATAGCCTTGAAATGTAATACTTATAATAATACTACATATATTTAACCTGTGTAGATTAACTGTAAATGCAATTCATGTATAAACCTAATGGTTTCTTCTACATTCTCTTCCAGAAGCAAGTACCATAGGTTAATTAGATGCTGATTGCTGGATCTTTTGTATCCATATAGAAAATATTATGTTAAGCATCAGGACCTCGTCCTGATATTTTTTTTTCCAATTTGAGAATTTAAACTCAGTGCTTTGTCCTGTTATTATTTTTTTTGAAAAAGTGAAAAGAATATTGATTATTATGCCAATTGTGTGTGCGTATGCATACATATGCACGTGTAATAGCAATGCTATATATAACTATTTTCCTTATCCAGCCTTTGGGGGACTATTGGCTACAGCAAAGTGGCAGCCCAGAATATAGAGAAAGCCAAGATTAAAAACTAAATTTGATTTAATATACAATATGATTAATTAATAAAACAGCTAAACATACTGTACGTAACGTGAATATTCCCTTTAAATGTATTATTTTCTTGTGTCATTCCTAGAGAGATGAAGTTTGATGTAGTGGTTAAACCACCAAACTAGGAAACTGGGAGACCATAAGATCTAGTCCCATTTTAGGCATGAAGCTGGCTGGGTGATCTTGGGTTAATTGGTTCTCTCTAAACCATGGAAGGAGGCAGTGAAAAATACCTCTATACTCTTGCCAAGAAAACTTCAGGGAATAGTCCAGGCAGTTGCCAGATTCTACACTGACTCAAAGACACACACTCAACATACATCGAAGTTAGAATTACAATTACCTAGCAGCTGGTGGAGGGTGTGTGTGTGATAGGACGTCTTCTCTGCCACATATAACTCTGAGACTTACCTGGGTGTAATTCTCAGCAGGCGTTAAATATGCCTATTATATATGCATACAACTGTAGTGGGAATATAAGAGTTGGAATTGTGATATGGCAATAACGGGGATAGAATCAGTTTTCTCCTCAAAAGGACATACATCAATACACTAAAAAAGTTATTGAAGCCTTGTTTATCATAATGAATTAACATAATGAAGACATGGACTAGTTCTTAAGTCTGCTTCATTTCAACCTTTCATGAAATATATGTGAGATTTCCAACCTTTCCAGACCGTGTTTGGAATGTTGAGGACATCTCATGAGCACTTTTTTAAAAAAACTGGCTGCTTGAATGGACAGGAATCTCAAAATATGTGTTAATATATGATGGTTCTGGCCTATAATGAATTACACTGACAGAGAAGCTTCTGTGCTGTTTCTGTCAGGACTTTGTAGAAGTTTCTAGGCTCCCTGTTCTCCTCACAGAGGAGAGGGAGGAGTTTCTCTTCCTGAGGTGATTCTGCTTCACTTCTTCATTTCTCTCCTATACTTCTCTCTGAGCAGACATGCGGCTTTGAACAAAAACCTAATTTTTTCAACAATATGCCTTTACTGGAAGACAAACAGGTCACATTAATGTCTTTAAGTCACTCTACTCCGTTCTACTTTACTTTCTGCCAACCCATGTTTATTTATATTCTTCTCATTTATTTTCTTGTTAGGTACTGGGCACAATTTCAAACAAAACACTGGGCTGGAACTTAGAAAATAAAACCCACCGTTTTATTTTTTAAGATTGCCTTTGGCATTTATATGGGACTTGAGACATTGTTGGAAATACAATTTTTGCTAATGGTTGTTTGGCAAAACAACTATTTTCACTTCATGATCTTGGTTTAAAACATATTTGAGAATACAAAATCAAAAAGGCAAGGAGTCTGGTGGGAATTGTCATTTGGCACAAACAAAACAATGTTCAGTTTTGTACTCAGGAAAAAAAAAGAATCACAAGACTTATAGCACCGTATTCTCAGGGGTGGGCTGCAAATTTTTTAGCAAGGGGTTCTCTACCCGGTTGCTGGGTGGGCATGGCCATGGTGGGTGTGGCCTAGTCAGCCTCCTGCACCACAGTATGGGGGCGTTTTCGCCCTCCTTGAGCTCCAGAGGCTTTCCTGGAGCCTCTGGGAGGGCGAAAACAGCCTCCCCCAGGTTTCGGAGGCCCACCAGAAGCCAGAAATGGGTCTGTTTCCGGACTTCTGGAACTTCTGGAAGGCCCGTTTTTCACCCTCCCCAAGCCTCCACGCAGGCCCTGCACTTACTTGGGATCCAAAAACAGGACACATGGAGACTCCTGGGATGTGGTGGGATGGGCGGGACGGGGCCAGCCAGGACTGGGATTTGGGGGTTCTTCGAACTGGGAAGACTTAGAAAAGGCTCTCCCGAACCCCTGTGAACGCCCAGCAGCCCTTCAGAGAAAAAAAAGATCTCAAACTTTTTCGTAACAAGCAGGGTTAAACATTACATGAAAAGCATGCACTTAAACCAGCCCCCTCTCCCTATATTATATTTTATAACCTGCAGTTGTTTTAAGATGAAGGTATATGTTCCCAACACTTGTGTGTCTCCTAAATTAGATTGCCCATCATAGAGAATTTTCTGGAGAGCATTTTCAGGGAAGAATAGGTAAGAGAGAAAGACCTGTGTTGTCTCCTGGACCTGGACCATCTGTAAAATTTCACCCAACATGACTTGATCAACTTATGATTTCCCCCCTTTTTCAATTGAACAAAAATAATAATAATCAATTTGTTTAAAATAATATGGGCAATATTTTCCAGTATGAATTGACAGATGTCAGGTGATAATTAAATACCTTCTTCAAAAACAAAATAAAACCTTGAAAAATTCATCTTAAAACTGAGTCATAAATTGGTCTAGCTAATTTAGTAATTCTGGTGCTAAATAATAATTCCTTGCCAGAATTTTAGCTGGAGTGTTTCCTTGTCTATGCCCCAGATACTGTAGTTTGCACATAGACCCTTTTATATGCAAGGCATGTTCTTTATTAATAACTTCTCTGTTAACAGTTCCTGTACCACCTTTCCATCTTCCAAATGTTTTCTTAAAACTCCATCTTTAAAAGCCAGAGTAATCTTTTTCCAAATTACTCAGTGTACATTTCAAAAGGGAATGTTAAGTATTTGTGTTAAATGAATGCAAGTGTACTTAAAAATATATTCATTTTATGGATAAGAGTCACATGTGCATATATTAATCCCACAAATTGTGTCATCATAGAGACTCTTAGAATGGCTAATCTGATGCTGTGGATCTGCAGTGTTTGGCCTATGATGGGAAAATCATTCAGTCTTATTCAACCACAAAGCTCATTAGATGATTTTGAATTACTTACAATATTTCTTTCTTTACAGGATTGCTGTAAGTTGGGAACATACTGTGCATTAAGACCAAACCAAATACCATCAGTTAAGCCATTTTAAGAGTCTCAATGATGGCATAGAATGTATAGGCTGATTTACAAGAGAACTGTTATCTGAGTAACCTTAAATTCCTGAATAACTGATCACACCAAACTGGTCTATCATATTAATTGCATACTTCTTTATCATTATAATGAAAATAAAAGCTGGAAAATAGTTACGTGGTAAACATTCTAATATTTGCAGTTTTGCTGTTAATAAATATTTAGAAGATACATTCAAAAGTACTTGATGCTATAATAAAGGTTTCCCCTGTCCAGACATTTCCAATTTCAGGGGGGGGGGTGCTGATCTCTGTTTCTTAGTTGAGGGAGACAGTGTTGTCCAAAGACATTCCCATGGTCATGTGAACAGCATGACTATATGTCAAGGCACATGGAACGCTTTTATCTCCTTGTATTGGTATGCTTTCAAACTGCTAGGTGGGCAGAAGCTGGGCAAATAATGGGAGCTCACTCCATTGCACAGTACTTGGGTCTCGAACCTGGGTTCACAGCTTTCTAACTGCTGAGCCATCATGCCCCCTACATATCAATGCTCAAATTAAAAGGTAGTAATCCAGTTTAGTCTACTGATTAAGGCATCAGGCTAGAAATTGGGAAACCATGAGTTCTAGTTCTGCCTTAGACATGAAAACAGGCTAAGTGACTTTGAGCCAGTCATTCTCTCTCAGCCCAAACTACCTCGCTGGGGTGTTCTTGTGGCGAAAATAGGAAGAGGAAGGAATATACAGTACATGGGTGTGTACCCATGTGTCTCAGTTTCCTAAAATAAATACTTTTTTTGAAGTACACTTACATTCATTGAATACAAATATTTAGCATTCCCATTTAAAAAGTACACTGAGTAATTTTGAATCCTCTTAAACAACTTTCTTCTATCATTATTTGCTCCATTTGAAAGAAGTTGAACCTACAGAGGTACCTGTGTACTCTAGAAATGTCTTATGGAGAATAGTCAACAATAAAGTCTAGTCTGTCTTATAAATCTGCATTTCTATAATAAAATGTATGCCTAAGAAAAAAATTATAATTTTGCATAGAAATAGCTGAACTACTTGATTTTAAGCATTAGTATAATACTTACAAATTAATATTTTAAAAAAATGAAGAAGGAAAGAAAATGGGCCTTAGTGACAATTCTGATTAGGCTACTCTCAGTACTACCATTAGGGCTACATGTAAATAAGTGTTGTTGCTTTTTTAAATATTTACCTAGGGCAAAATCTGCATAGAGAATTTAAGCAGCCTTAATAGCATCTGTAAGCACCTTACACCCCTAATATATTAATACTTTCAGCACCAAAGGGAGGGAGATAACTATGTGTTATATGTCTGATTTACAGGAAAATAATATGGGTCTGGGTGTGAAATCCTATTGTCTCTTTACAGGAAATTTTCAGCGTTATTTGTACAATGAAATGTAAAGGAAAGAGTAATGACTGAAGAATCCACATTAGCTCTCTATTAAAATGGTATTTGCCAGTCATATTCCTCCTCCACTGGAATAATTGGGAACTATTTCCTAATCACTGTAGATGAGAAAATGTTGCATGGATCATTTCCAATGACATTTTTCAGAGTCATTTGCTAAGTAGCTGGGCAAAAAGATTGATAGCACGATAGCTATGGAGGAGGTGTGGAGGAGCTCCTGCAGAGCATATCTCTCAATTCTGGCTCAGCCATAATACCCTGAGGTGACCTTGGCCCCCTCATAGGCTGAATTCACCTCTGCTGAAAAAATTCTACAGCATTTTTTCATACCATATACATTCCATTTCATAAAATATGATTTGGGCTTTAGATATTTCAGAAGAAAACAGAATGCTGGTTATTATTTTTATTTATTTTTTTGTAAGTGGATTATAGTGCTCTTAATAGTCAAAAGGAGTTTCGGTAAATATTCCGTCTTTGTTTTTCCATCATTAATCTGGCAATCTACAGCTTCCTTGGTTTCCCCATACTTCAATTTCATCCTGGGAGAAGGCCATTTCCTCCACTGGACATCATTACCTCTAGAAAGATCAGCTCAAAAAAAATGGCTCCAAAATTTTCACATGCTATAAAAGTGAGTAAGAGTAGCAGAAACGTCTTCTACAGGAAAAGATTTTTAAAAAGGCTTGCCAAAACTTAATGTTTGTTTGGTTATCAGCCCTCTCAACTAATAAGATGCAGCATAACATATAAACATTGGCAATATATTTACACAACCAATAAAAAAACCAGCATGTCCAAGTCATCATCTCCCTACCTAATCCACTTCATAGCTATGAGCACACACTATGTAGGTTTGCTCTATTCATTCATTCATTCAAAATATTCATTCAAAATATGCCCTAAACTTTTTACCATGTCAGCCTGTTTCAATGTCCTTTGGTTGGGAGGAGAATAGTACATTAAATAAGACTTAGCAAAATATTCAAGCTATCCTTTCAATGTTTTCTTATGATATGGGTACCAATATGGAAGGCAAGGGAGAATATTTTAAAACATACGTCATCATGCAAATCCTGTTCTTTTTGTATTGGTAACAAATTTATCCCAGTTTCTGCATTAGGTGGCTAGACTTCCTTGTTATGTATGTGCGGTTCATGTTGCCTGGATTTATGCCTTGTTTCCAGCTTTCTATTTAGTTTGTTTTTTCCTCATTGTGTTTCTATACTATAGCCTGTGCAGAATTAGTCTAGTGTCAGGTGGTACCTAAATAAAATAAGTGAACAAGGGGAAAAGCCTGTATTATCCTGTTACATGTTTTGTCATCTGCAGATTGCTGCAGGTACCCATATCTTTGGGTGCAAATCATTCTCAACCACCAATCATCCTGCCAGTGTTTGCCATCTAATATATCAATGCAATAGAATCTGCAAATCTGTCCCAATAACGTTTGAGATTCCCTTAAACAATAGAAAATCTTATGCATTTGAGATTATTTATTATCATACCGGACCTCATGTTTTGTTTAATTGCTGTCTTTAAGAGAGTCCTTGCACATAGCCGCCATTTTGATGTGTTAGTCTGAAAGTAAACTAAAAGTTACAATTTCTGTGTAGAAATTGTAGAATATTGTACTTTTCTGTTTCATATTTGGACTGAAAAGATGTTTTTGGTATGTGTTCTACTTGTTTGCTGAAAAGCTACTTCCACTATATTTCTGACATGGTTTAATTTTGTGAAAAGAAAAATGGATCCCTCTAACTTCCTGTAAATAACCACATAGTTGATCTCAGCCATAAGAGGTGACATGGCTATAATCAATAGAATGATGCCATGGTGATATATATAGAGAGGATTATCCTTAAAGTGAAATTGCTGAGTCCAGAGGATACAGCATGCCATCACTCTTAATAGAAGGACATTTTGCTCAGCTTCAACTTTTTTCTAGGACAATTTCATCTTGACTATTTTGCAATAGGAAATTACTTTGGATAGAATGCAATTATGCTATGATAGATAACTATCCAGAATGTATTCATGTAATACTGTGATGAAATCTGTTTCCCAAAAGATATTCTTTTTTTACTACTGCAAATGATTCAAAGTACTTCTGAATTATTTTTATGGTGCTTTTGAGATTTCTGTTATTGTTGAGAGGAGTCTGGGGATGCTGGTTTTGCTTCTTTTTAGGGAACTTATTTCCATCACAATGCAGCTTCCTTGGCTTCTCCTAATTTTGGATCTGAGAAAACCCCATGAAAACAATTCTTCTTGATGACTTCCCTTTGTTTTAAGAAAAAGAAAGAGAGCCAGGGAAGTTCTAGTCCACTGGACAAGTGACGCAGTCATGAAAGACAGGATACGACCATAAACTCTTTGACCATCTTCTAACTAAGGTAAACTTAAAAAAAAACTTCATCTCATGCATATAAATTTCATTATAATTTTATTTGAAAAGAGGGGGAAAGTTGTATATTCTCTATTAAATGAAAATGGACAGGAAAAATATGAGACATTTTTCAAATTTTAAATTTATGAATTCCCCATAAACATTGACATCATAAATGCCTTATTAGCTGGTAACTGTGAAATAGGATATGGCATAATTCTAGGTTGCATATCTCTGAAAACCAGTACCAGCACATAGTGAATAAATTTTTTTTAAAAAAATATCTAGCAGTATGAATGCCATTTTCATCAGCTATAATTTGGATCTTTGTTTGTCAACATGACATTTTAAGCTTTAAGTAATTTTATTTAAAATGTTTAAGTTACACTCTTAAGTAAATTTGCCTGGCTATAAATCCTATAGATATCAATTGATTTCACTTGTAAATCCATAGTTAGACTACATGTATAGTTTAAGGCTTATAGTAAATGATGATTCTGAATCAAGAAACTCTCCTTTACAAGTACATCAAACAATGATGATCCAAAACTGAAATTCTTATCACAGTGACACTCCACATGACAGATACTATTGGGTGTGACCTTCCACATTGGGTGTGATCTTCCCCATTCCATGTTGGGTATAATCAGATAAGAACAAAAAGGTTGCATTTGTTACATTAGAACAACTCAGACCATCAACATACCATTGTCATTAATTCCAGCATCCCACAGAACATCTAATTTCTTGAAACCATCTGCATGAAGGGTCTAATAGAGCCCTCCTGGTGTCTGATAATGACAGGTTTTATCAATTCTTTTACACGGAACATTCCAACCACAGAAGTCCTGGTTGTGCAATGCTGGGATTCTCTGAACACATGCTGACAGGCAGCATGGCCCAATGAAACACTCATGCAAACCCAACAGAGGAATGCTGAGAAACCTAATAAGGTCTTTACTCCCTAGGGCTTAAAAATATTAACCACAATGAGGAAAGTGCTCAGGAGAGAAAGAGAGATTCCAGTGAACATCTGTCCAATGTCATTTCCAAAAGCAGACACTTCAGACACAGAAGCATTTGAAGAAATGTCACCAGGGTGCTAGACTTATATTACTTCCCTAAATGCCCATCTCTTATATTCATTCTGGTTTGGTACTTAATTAGGTTTCATTCTATGTTATTGGTTTCATTGTAGAGAAGTTGGTAGCATAATATCAAAGGGAGAGAAAACATCAAAACCTAGGCAAGACCTGTTCTTTTGCAAGAGATAAAACTACAGTATTGTCGATACATTTTTCTCCTTTGCAGTTACAGAGAGAATAAACTGCAAAAATATATCCACACACACACACACACACACACACAAAACCCGGCCAACCCCTCCCCCCACACCCAAAAAAGCCCATAGCTTCAGAAACCCTGGTTAGTCAGTCAAGTCTCTAACTAGTTTTTCAAACCTTTTCTTAGATAACTACTCATAATTAAACAGAAAGCTTTTTTTTCAGATGTTTTCATCTGTGAAACTCTACGCTGACTACTTTTTACACTGTTGTTAATATTTTTTAAGCACTGGGGAACAAAGAGTTTATTAGGTTTCTCAGTTTTCCTCTGTGGGGTTTGCATTTGCAAAGCTTTCTGCCAAAGTATTCTGCTTTGAAAGCAGAGAAAATGAAACCAAACTGTGTTTATTGAACCAAACTTATCCAAAGGAATACATGGGAGCTTAAGCAAGCCACTCCAACCAAATGTTCTCCAGATGTGTAGAGTTCAACTCTTAAGCTAAGTGGGTAGTATGGAAGTTACAATCCAATATAGCTGTTAAGCACCAGGATACAAAAACTTTTTAAGCACTTCTCAGAAAACAAACAAACAAAAAACAATTTAAGAGGCAACTTTTCTTGAGCAGTTGAGAAGCAGAAAAATAAGGAGAAGGGAGGAATAGATGTTGCTGCAATTTTTGCATATGGTAAATAATTTTATGCTAGCAAAATGGCCATTGAGATGTCAGACGTCTATAGAAATTTGTGTCATCTATTAATCTATAATTTATTCAATAAATTGTATGATAACTGAAGGAAATAATACAGTGGATCACAAGCAGATCAGAAATTATCCCCATTTCTTTGTTCCACTTGTTAGGAATCGGTTAATTACCTAACTTATTGGGATAGGAAATATATAAACCAAGATATGTTAGTTATATTATAATGTATTTTGTTGCTTTAAGAAAATGTAGTTTATGTTAAACCATTAGAATAATAACAGAGTATGGTAATTACAATGTTACCTGATTGGTTTACTCTGTTAGCTATTCCCTTAAGAAGAAGCCAGTTTATTCTCTCTGTTTGTTGGTTGTTTGCAGTGGTGGTTGGGTGGTTTGGCTTTCTGGTTGGTGGTTTGTTATTTCTGAGGACTGATTTATGTGCATGACTTGATATTGCCGGTAAGAAGACATCGCTTATCTGAATAACCTTGAAAACATCATTTGACTATTTATTCTAATGCTTGTGTATGACTTGGACAGTACTATTGGACTTTGAAGTTGCTTATAGTAAAATAATATTTTAACAACTCAGCATATTCTGTATAGTTACTGAGTCACTGTGTTATTCATAGTTAGGCTTCCAATTATATACCCTTGATATACAAGGGTTATACAACTTAACAGGTTGGTCCGCATCCTTATTGATAGGGGGTAAGAGGTCCAGCTCTCGGCCACTGATTTGCAGGATGTCATAGGGATTGGTGGTCTCTTCTCTCCTTTTTAACATCTACGTGAAACCACTGGGTGAGATCATCCAGTACGCTAATGATACCCAGTTATATATCTCCATTCCAAGTGATGTGAGTGATGCAATGGGTGTTCTTTTGTGGTGCCTGGAAGCTGTAGCGCTCTGAATGGAGAACAGCAGACTTCAGTTGAAATTGGATGATACTGTTTTATATTTTAACAGTTTACTGCATGCTGCCCAGAGTCCCACTTTGAAGAAGACGAACACACAAACAAACAAAAAGAAGAAGAAGAAGAAGAAGACGGGTGGTAGAGAAATGTGAAAAATAAATAAATATAATAAATAAATAACTCCTGTTGAAATGGCCAGATGATTTTCTAGGATAACAGAATGTTGACCATTTGTTCTAAGAAGATTGTATATCCTGATTATTGTCATGCACAGTATTCTGCAGAACTTTGTAGGGTGTAGAATGCTGTGTAGTCTTTATACTGTTTGTCTGATTCTGAGCATTGGGGAATTTGAGCAATTTGTGGCTTCATACTGAGAATGTTTTGTTGCGAGCTCAGCCATTATAGCTTTGGGCAGATGGAGTACTTCCTCTTGTTTCCTAGCCTAAATTCCTAAGTCCTCCTACTCTACAAGGTATCAGTAGTTCTCTTCAATAATATGAAGATGAATAATTAATCTCCAAAAATAAATTGTAGTCAGGGCTTGCAAGCTCAGTATAGACAATGCATTTAGCCAAGGAATAGGTCATGTTCTACATCCCCACACATGTTGGTGGCAGGTTGCTTTCAAATAGCACACTTTGCTGAGAGAAAAAATTGTAAACAGGAAAGCAGATGGAGATGGAAGGGGAGGAGGAGGAGGAAGAAAAAGTGGAAAGGAGCAGCACAAAACTGGTCTCTCAGAGTGGGAAATGAAATGCTGTTTGTAGAAGATGGTAGTCAGTTTGTTTACTTTCTGTAGAGTTTGTTGTAATATGCAAAAACCCATATCACTTTGCATGTCTTTTGGGGCATATCCACCTTGCCAGTCTGCCCCATTGTGAGTCTGGGCCTTCATTAGGTTCTGGCTTTAATTATAAATTATATTTCATTTTATCACGCTCTAGTTTCCATATATTGTATATAAATCTTGTTTTAAAATCTTAATCCGGGATATTGCCAACGAGTTTAAGATAATCCTTTGCTTAATGAAAATTAAGCAATTACTAAAAATAAGTTATAATTAGAAACCGGTTTATTTTGAGCGTAAGATCAGCATTATTCATCATTCATAATCAGCATAATCAGCAAGGTCTGAAAGACTAGGAATTAAAAGGGACAGCACATGAAGGTGAAAACTAGTGCTGCCTTTCTCTTCATCCAGTCAGTTTTATATACACTTACATGCACACACAAGATTAGGCATAGAAATTCAGTTTCCTAGTCTGCATGATTGTTAGAGGAAACTCTAGAAACCTCTAATATTGAGGCTAATAAAGGCCTTCCATCTGAGAAATGCTGATACTTTGTACCTTTATGTTCCATTTAAATGAACTCAGACTTGAAGACTGAACATTTATTATTGGTCAAAATAAATACTGAAACAGAAGCTGACTCCCTTAATCTATATAAAGATTAAAGAAACAATGCCATTTCTATTTCTCAGTCTGCCTTTCTTCTTCTTGACAATAATAATCATTCTCACTGTTCTGAGCCAATATAGTTTCTTTAACCATGAAATGTTGAAGTTGAGTTGGGTTGGGTTAAACACTGAGCCAACTGCTATGCACAGACCAATCTACTGCACAGAGAAGGCAAAAGGAAGAGAGAGACTCCCTTCTTGAACTTCTTGAGGAAATGCAAGTTATAAATATAATAATAATAGCAATAGAAACAACAAGTCTTGGTTGAACTGCATAAAATGTATTTCCTTAGAATAAACCTTCCATTATCTCTTGGGTCATGGTTCACAAGGGAAGTTTCTTAAACCAGCCTTCACCAAGCTTGGATATTCCTGGCATTTTGGATTATAGCTTTGAGAATTCCCAGCCACCCAAGTCATTATGCTAGATTGAAATTCTTGTTGTCCAACAAATCAGAGATATACCATGCTGGACTGGAGACATGTCCCTTGACTTCCTAAAATGGTTGCATCCATTTTTTCAAGAAACGATGGCTGTGTGGCATATTAGGAGCCCTTTACTGATGTTTAAACAAAATCTTGATATGTTTAAGAGACTCCCCATTCAAATACCTTCCACTCAATAGCAGTATGCTGACATTGTAAACCGCTTAGAGAGGGTTGCAAGCCCTGATAGGCGGTATATAAATACAGTGCTATTGC
>JANHJO010010068.1:80564-100384 GCA_032468235.1 Pseudoxyrhopus heterurus
AAGAGGGAGGGGCAAGAACACCATGAAGAGGAGGAGGGGCAGGAGGGGAAAGAACACGAGGAGGAAGAGGATGAAGACGAAGAACATGAAGAGAAGGGTAAAGAAGATGAGCAGGAGGACGACTCCACAACCTTAGTCATACATACATACATATCTGGGCAAAGCCGGGTAATAAGCTAGTATTAAATAAGTGAACCACTTGCCACAGTTTGTTACTGAGAAAGGCTGAAGAATTATAAAATGGGAGGTACTTAGTGACTTTGCTCAAGGAAATAGTTCTCAAAATTCAAAACAGCTCCATTATGCTAAAAATAGGAAACGATCAGAAGAAGGAAGTGAGCTCTCAGCTGTATGTGTCCTATTTTAGTAGATCTGAGGTACCATTCTACTACTGGTGGCTCCTCGACCCAGCAAAGTCTGTGCTCGCCTTACCACAAACACAGCTAAGTTTTTAGAAAGAACTACTCCAAGTTGTTTGCCAAGTTCTTGGTGGAGTGCAGTGGAGTTTTAAGATCCAAGTTACAAAAAAGGATTCCTCCTGCCACACAGTTCTGAGATATTCAGAAATTCTTCAGTGCCCTCAGCAAATGAGAGATGGATGACCAAAAAGGGGTCACTCTAAGCGGTGGTATTCCATTTATGATATAACCTTTCCAGAGCAGGTCTTTTGATGCCATCTTTGTTGGATTCACATATAATGCTAAGCGAACACGTGATTGGTTTTTAGCTCAGCATATTATACAATCCTAGCTAACTATGAACCCACACTACAGTAGCTTAGTAACTGTGTAAATTCAATATTTATCCTCCTTCATATCTATTCATTAAATAATTTACAGTATATATTTTAACTTGATTCTCAATTTAAAATTGCATATTTCAAAAATTAAAATAGTTACAATATTCTGTATTATTTTAAATTGCATTTTAAACCCTGTACTATACTTGCTTGCAAGCTGACTGGAGTACAAACTGATCAGCTAAATTTAATAATAAACAATACTACATAAAATTTTGAGGGCTTTAGAATGATTGAATCTGAAAAAGATCTGCTATCAAATTGCTTTCTAAATTTGAGTAAATAACTCTGTACCTTTGCTGAATTAAAAAAAAACAACATTAATACCGTCTGCCCTGTTGTCTTATCAATACACTACTCCAAATCAGTCAGCAATTTGTCAGCTGACTGAATACAAAAATGCAGAAATTGATATATGCCTCTTCTCCCAACCAAACAAGAATAGGATCTGGCAAAAAAAAGCAAATGCATCATCTCTGAAGCAGATTGTAAAGTATATCAAATGCTTCTGAGAACAGATTGGGAGAATTAGAAGATTCAGACTAGCCATATGAAACTGCCTTGTATCTAGTCATAGTCTGTCATTAGTCTGAAGTTATCCCAATAGATGGGGAATGTCTATGTCATGTAATGACAATAAGACTATTTTCAAAAGGCAACGACTGAACAAAACTCAGTACTGGCTTTAGATTAAAGGGATAAATTAAGTACAGAAGGTGGCAAAAGACAGAAATCTGGTAAGAAATCTCAAACAGCACAGGAAAGAAAAAATACCACCTGTATAGTCATATTTAAAAATCAATATGGCTTTTATAGGTATTGCTTAGGTAACTTCATCCAGTTAAAGAAGGGTAATACCACTACCAGATTTATTTAAAAAATTACTGTTTATGGAATAGTACTGTTCAAAGCTTTCCATATATAAAGCATTAGTAATCCCCATTTAATCATGGTGATCTTGCTCATTAAGTATGTCACTTTTCTCCTCTGACTCAAAAAGTGGGTATTGATTGAGGCTAAGAGACAGTAATTTGTCTAATGTTAATGAGTCATCACAAGACACAGGTATGACCTTCACTGGGGTTTTATCAGTTCATACTTGGCTTATAACAGTATGTGCTTTCATAGGAGCGACTCATATTGTAGTCAATAGAATTTAATTCAGAGTAAATATAAATAGAATTGTGTTCCTAATTATAAAGCATTTAATCTATGTAAGTATGTCATAAACTGGTATCTTTAAAAGATAAGTAGTTCATGTAGTTAGCCTTGACTCATATAAATATAACTCTACATCATGGCTGACCTCAATTTGCACATTTTATGATTAACAACTTTGACAAAACTAAAAGCACACTAAGAGATTTTTAAGATTAAATAAAAAGGGATAACCTTGACTTAAAATTTTGACCAAAAATAGCATGGATAAGAATGAATAAATGAATAAAATAAGAACTAGGACCTAGTTCAATCTTTATTTTAAAAGAATATTGCAACAGAATCAAGATACCAAATATCATCATTGTCTTTAAACTGATCTACAGTCTAGAAGTTACTTGCTAAAGAATTTCAGAAGAAAGGCCACCCTATTACTTAGAAAAAAATGTCTTCAAAATTTCACTTCTTTCTTGGCCTGTATTCTGTATTCACTTATCTTTATCTGAAAACAATACCATCAACTATGCTATCTAATTCAGGGCAAGGAACAAGTACCATTTTAAGATGGTTTGGATAGAGTGGAAAGGATTTTGCTTGCTTTTGGATAATAGTATTCATGTGATTAGACCTGGATTTTATATTCTCAACTTGATACCAGAAGCAGAAGGAACTAGATTCAAATGTGCAAATTTTTTCTTGACTATCTCTAGCTGTATTTAAAGATAAAAACTACAAACCTACTTAGATTAACAAACAATATTAACACAATTGAGGTCATTTTCACATTTTATTTTTCAAATGTCAAATAAGGTTTGAATTAATTTAATTATTTACATTAACAAGCAATATTAACACAGTTGCGGTTATTTTCACATTTTATTTTCAAACAGATGTCAAGTAAGTTTTGAATTAATTTGCTGTAACTGTACATTTATTTTGATATAAACAACTTTAAAATTTTGGCAAAGATCAGAAGCTATGGAAGCACCTGCGTTTCTAGATTCCATAAAAACCGTTCCCCAATAAATTGTGCCGAATGCTTACACAATGTTTTTCAGATGCAATCCTCAAATCATCAGGACAAATATATCGGTTCAAAAGATTATGATGATAAAATAAAATTTCTGGGCCACTGCATTTGGAAGACAAATTTCATCCCTTTAAAGAATTCCTACAACTTTTCTGACGTGAGAGATTGTGAACATTCTCCTTTCTGGGTTAAAAGAAAATACCAAGAAAAACAATGATAAAATAGACATATCATACTTTACTGTATGAAAGTTACAAAACTAATGCACTTGGCTTCTGACCCAGAAAGCACTTCAATGCTTTCCTGAAGCCAGCTCAGATCCATTTGGGAATTACTGAGTAATACATACACACATGCAGAAAACATAAAACCTATCACCAAAGTTAAGTGGGATGGAGTCACTGGCTCTATTTACAGCAACACTAGATGGAAACAAGACTTTCTTCTGTGTATAGATAAAGCTGGAACACAGCTTGCTAAGCAACATTTTCAGTATTAATATTGCACAATGAATTAGTGTACTTCAAAATCCCAATGTTACAT
This sequence comes from Pseudoxyrhopus heterurus, assembly GCA_032468235.1. Classification (NCBI taxonomy): domain Eukaryota; kingdom Metazoa; phylum Chordata; class Lepidosauria; order Squamata; genus Pseudoxyrhopus; species Pseudoxyrhopus heterurus. Next base: position 84,095 of record JANHJO010010068.1, read on the forward strand.
TTTCATTCTTTAGTCAAGCTTCCCGATGACCAACATCAATTTAGGTTTTTTTTTAACAGTAGCACCAAAAAGACAAAGCAGCATATTTCCCATATTCCCTTTGTGGTATCTTCTGCATGATTGCAATTTGAAAATAGCTTTTTCTTACCTTTGTGATATGCATGATTTAACTGTATAAAATTTAGAACTGAAGCCACATGAATTCTCACTTTCATTTACAGTACTCAGTCTTCCTTTAGCTCTATTTAAGACTATTCACATGAGTAAGTAATCTGAATATGACAATTTATCTATCAGCAGGCAAGAATATTTCATTGGTAAAAAAGATACTCCTTCATCAGAAATATAAATTCACTATGCTATTTGCAAAGCTGCTAAAAGTGGGACTCACATTGACAGATCTCCTTGTAGCAAAAAGTAACATAATGAGTAATTTGATTGTAGGAATTGTAAGTAAGGCCAAGTTGTTTAAATGTTCGGAAAAGCTCAGCAGTAAAAACTATCTTAATAGTGCAATCCTGTAGCGGTTTGTCCAAAAGCCACTCCAACTGTATTTAGTGAATTTTGAATCAGTAAACTTACAGTCTAAATTAAATACTAGAAAAGCTAACTATAATCTAATGAGTTAAGTGTTCACATTACAAATGCTGCTTAGCTGGAATAAGTGACCTGCAGTAAACATCCCTACCCAACCAAGCTTTTATCAAAAATAAAATCAGTAATGTAGTGCAACATTATTTCATATTTATATAACACTAGCTGATAACCCTGCTTCGCCCGGGTATTTATGCCTTGAGCAGGGAATGCTGCAGCCTACAATTCCTAGCGTTCTTTGCTCGATTTGCATGCCTTGCCTCTATTGGCTGGAGAGCCTCTGATTTGCATGCCTTGCCTCTATTGGCTGGATTGGCTGTTGCTGCCTCGGCAGCTGCAGAGGCCTGTGCATATGCGCAGTACAGTATTGGTTTGGTGTGGGGATTTCAGCAGTCTTTTTGGAGGGCAAAGAAGGCCCAATGGCAGTCGTGACCCACCCAGGGATTTTCTTGGGAGTGCAAGGTATGTGCCTGGCAAGTTTGGGCCAGATTGGTGCTGGCATGGAAGAGCCTACTCAGCACATACCCACAAACACACACATCCAGGCTTCTGTTTTATATATATAGATCGCACCAAGATATCTCTTTAATATTGAAAGTTAAATAAAAAACAAAAATCTCTTAAATCCAATATAGAATATCTGTTGTCGAGGCTGACCAGATATTCTAGTTCAAAACTTCTAAAGAGCACCAAATTGGGTAAGACTGGCTGGTTTTCATATATCACCTTATTAGATGTGTGCAAAGTTAATGTTGCTGGGATTTAACATCTTTTGAGTTTCTTTGTGTGCATTTGTATCTGTCTGCTGTAACAAAGAGATTTGTCCTGATTTACATTTGTTTAGACTATAGCAATAGTTCCAGAGAAGAGAGCAGAAAAAAGGACATTCATTATTTACCAAAAAGGCTTCCCTTTGCAGATATTAGTCTTTTTCTCTTCCTTTTTTCATCTGTCATCTACTTTCATTTCAGTTCTTTAATTAACAACCTTGTTATCTGCTATTTCTGAGATGTTCTTAAACTAGTGACTAAATTTCACCTGAGAATATTGTCAGTTTTTCTCTGAAAGAGAAATAATCTCTACTCTGTAAAATAGCAAGTATCAATAAAATATGCTGGGAGAGTGAAAGAGTGATAGAGTTATTCCCTAATATTAAAGCACTGGTTTAATAAGCATCTATTATTAAATGAATAAATCAATATTAATGTAATGTGATGGGTCAGATTTGCTGAAATAGTATTGTATATTCATAGATATGTGGTTACTCTACCTTATTAGAAATGTGCAATGTAGGTGAGTTGATGTTGCTGTGGAAACTATCAGGACTTAAATTTTTGAGTTTATATATGTAAAATCAATCCCAAGATGTCATGGACATTACTCAATTTAAAATATTTTAAAAATGAGATGTTTGTTTAGCTGTAGTTATCCAATAACTTTATATTATATCTTCAGACTGAGTGGTCCTTTAAATTATGGAATTTTATTATAAACATAATTGAATTGTTTTGATTGCCTTCCTGCATTGTCAGACCAATAGTTCTATACTGTTGACTTCAAAGTTTTAGGTGAAAAGTAATTATAAAATTGGGGATAAGATAGATTTGGAAAATAGCCTAATTTAAATCAAGTCAAGCCAAGTCAATTAAGTCAAGTCCATTTTGATTTGGGATTCAATCCCAAAGCAAAATTTAAACATTGAAGTTTGGTCTCTCTCACTGACTGCCATTGAAAATCCACAAATGAGTCTGATTTTACTTTTTTAAAACAGAATGGAATTAATTCTGAAGGCATGCTAAATCCTGTTGACTAAAAAACAACCCATCAGCTTAAAAATGCCTATGACTCTTCTGGGACAAAAACAGATGGCTTATGTAGGCACATTGCCTTTACTTTGGGGACCAACTGCCCTATTTTATAAAAATTGGCACAGCATGTTTAAAGTTTTTTTACATTTCAGGGGAGAGGGTTTCACTAATTACTCTTTCTTGTTTTTCAGTTTTTGTAAAAAAAACTATAGTCTTTGCAACAACAATAACAAAAAAAACCATACTAGATTATCAACAATGAATTTCTTTACATACTTTACAAATCTCTATTTTTATTGCATTTGGTTTGTATCCAAGACCATTTGAACCCCAAATATAATATTCAATATTGTTCTCCAATTTATTTAATGGTGATTAGTCTTCACATGCAATGAATCCCAAAATACCTTGTAGAGTTACAGAATTTGTTCAAAGTTGCTCCATTTGATCTGGGATACAGCCATGTTGAATAGGATGATGATGCTATCCATTCAATCCTATCTGATTCTCTCTATTCTGTGGGCTAGCTCTGTCCACCTTTTCCTATCTTGCATAGCTTTTTTTAGTTGTTTTAAACTCTGGCTGGTATCAGCTTTGATGCTGTCTAGCCACTATGTTTTTGCTGGCCTCATTTCTTTTTCACTGACCATTCTGAGCATAACTGCCTTGTCCAGTGAATTTAATTGCATGACAAAATATGTAAGGTGGAATTTTGTGATTTTTCTTTCCGGTGATATGTCTGGTTTTATATGTTCCAGTACTTGATTGTCACTCTTGTTGTGCAAGGAATACACAAAAGTCTTTTCCAACCCCAACATCGCAAACAGCTACAAGAGGAGTGCATGAAGGAATGAACACCAGGAATGCATTTGCACAAGTTAAAAGGATTCAAACATTGCTCATAAAAGTTGATTAGCTAAATCTTGATCTTGCTACAAAAGGCACACTCAGCATTAAAACACTATCTACTGTAGTTCCTGCATTTTCTCAACAGTAATTTATAGCTGTTTGAAATACTGCTTTTTAATTTTAGTAGTTTGCAATTTCTAGCCAGGGCACTATATATGAAGATGTAAGGAATTCAGCCAGCTACTTTCTGGAAGAAACATGGTAATTCTCAGCTAGAGACTTCCTTCTCATTTTGTTGTGTGCCTTTCTGAATATGTGGCAGCTGCTCATTTCCATCTGATGTTATTCAGAAACACTTAACTCACCAGCTGTGCCCAATATTTATATGCTTGAAAAATGTTTCCCATTTGCAATCAGCAAATGGACTTGGGCATATATGGCCTGACAGTAAAGACGTAATCTCAGTTTTGAAGCATGCAGAAGTAATAGGGGAACTATCACAACAACACAGATTTAAAACTATGTTGGAAAAGAAAACTGACACCTTTTGAAACTAAAATTTCTTTTTAACTTACCCAGCTGTTACAGGTAATGGCAAAATGAGTGGCATGGCTGTGCTTTATAACGAGCTGAATGTAAAGGAGAAGTTATTTTGCTATGGCTTTTTCTATGACTTTTATCTACCTGTCAATTTCCACTTCTTCTTGACAGTTTGGTGTATACAGTAAGACTACTCAGTGCTACCTTTATTGTGGTTTTATTATTGTTATTATTATAAAATTTGGTTTCAGGGCAATTTGAGCAAATATGCAGGGAAGTTTGTATAGATGGCATTCTACACTTCCATTGTTATTGAGTGCATTCCTTATTTTAGCTTTAGTTTCCAGGGACTGTGGCAGATCAGATGAAAATATTTTTATTCCAACCTCAAGGATGGAATGTACACTAGACTCCATAGATCCAATTTATAATTTAACTCTCTTATATATATTTAGATTATGCCACATAGCACTGAATTTGTGCTTGTATATATTATTTCCTTCAAAGGTATGACAAGTATAGTTTTAGGGTAGACAAAAACATTTGCATACAATGCTTTAAAATCCAATGCTTAAGTTGCATTGCCCTTTATTTCTTTCTCTTATCTTTTTCACTTACCAAATAAATTCTTGATAAAGTTATCACCAGATATAGAAGATGCTTTTTTTTAATATGGATGTGTCTTGATGTCCAGAGCACTTAAGAGGCAGTGATCCTATCACTGTTCTAATTCCTTATTCTCTGCCTCTTCCTTGCATGCTGAACATTTGATGCCACTGATGTCCTTGAAGCAATACACACATGTGTTGTGTGTTGCAAAAGAAAAGTAGCCTTATGGACAATGACATCAACTTGTATCAGAAAAAGGTGAGCATTTGTTTTGCTGTGGTGGAGGAAGGGCAGACTAATCTCTGCTGAACATCAGGAAGGCTTTCAGATCTAAACATTTGATTTGGATTTTGACAGAGACAAGAAAGTCAAACAGAGATCACATCTGAATTGAATTATAAAGGTCGAATTAGATTTGATAATGTTAATGTAGACTTTTCTCTAACCCAGAACTGCATATTACTAAAAGATTTGCATAGACTTCAGGTAGGTAAAAAATATTCACTTTCTATTGTTCTAGCAAAAGCATGTAGCAACTGAACAAATTAAAATAAAATAGAGCAAAGTTAGACAGTGGTGGTTGCATACAAACAGACATAAGCAGATTATAGATAAACAAAGAACAGCACTAAACTACATCTACATATGAAATAACAGTAGATTACTACGTCTTCTTTTATACTTGATTACTTAAATGAGGAGGAAACCTCTGAATGCGTTCACACATGTGAAAATCACAGTCTCTTTTAATCAGAACGCAGCACCTGCATTATGGGCCTTTGCCCTAAAAATACTGAGAATGAAGTGAGCCTTTTGATAAATGTCCATATTTGTTTGACAAAAAACAGGCGCTATTGAATGAAACAGAACACAAAGAGACAATCAAAATACAAGTTGAAAGTATATATTGATTTATTTACTCATTTGATTTATATATTTTTCTAAATAAAACAGAAAGACTTCTGAAGTTCTATCTCAGTATTTATGCTTTCTTGAATTTAAAAGTTCCTGAGGAAATCTGATAGTTTTGTCAAAAGGCCGAACAAGAATTGCAATGCGGTAATGCCTCTTTGGTCCTTTGCCTTTACCATAATGTCAGGGGTGTCAAACTCGCATCGTCACGTTGTTGTCACATGATGTATGGCAACTTTTCCCCCCTTCGCTAAAACAGGGGTGGGGGTGGCCAGCACATGATGCATCCAGCCGGCAGGTCATGAGTTTGACATCCCTGCCCTACATGCTGCAGCACCACCTCTAGCTTTCCTGTTTTTGAATTTAGCAGTTCTTCGTGAATAATTTAAGCACTGCCTATTTCTTTTAAATGAATTAAAAATTATTTCTTTCAAATGTCTGCCCATATGGACTCTGCTATCAATTGTACTGGAGCAAGACAGTAATGTGTAGGCTGATCTATAGTACATAAGCATAGTAATTGATGTTCCATTGTGAAACACAGACAACTTTCTAGATTTGGATTTATTTACAGCACTCCGGTTCATAATATGAGTAGAGCTCATGGCAAGTATGCAAGTACCACTTCACCAATGATTATATAACAGGTATGTTGGTAGTAATTTTACATTTTATCTTCCATGTGGCCTAGGAATGCCTTAGAGAATAGCCTTGAGCATCTGTGTTAAGCCCTTCAACAAATCCTTTCAACAGTTAGTAATTATCTGATTACTATTCCTTAACTGCAGCACACTGTCAATTACATGGCAAATTTTCTATAACGACATGGGGATCATGCAGCTTTCCGGTCTCTGACGATTCTGTTCTAAAATATTACATATTCCTTTCTACAGGCTTCATTCATTGTTGGCCCTTTCTTCTTTAATGTATGTTTCATCACATTTTATATTCCAGTTCAGCCACTTGGCAATGTCCAGGTCAGTTTTCACATCATAAGCAGATCATATTATATAAGCATCTATTAATATCACCTTACCAGCAATCATTTCTCTCCTTTAAAAATAATATGCATATAAGCTTCCATTTCTGTTTATATATGAAAAAATACAGCATGGAAAACCTTTGCAAATGTATGAGTCAGTCAAGTTTTATTAGTTACTCACTGGCTTTATTTAGTCATTAACAAAACTTGAGATTGTATATGATATAGTGTTACCCAAGATCAGTTTTCATAGAATTATCAGTGTAGGAAATGTATTAGACTATATTTGATAGGGGACCATCTGATTAAGACCTTGCAATGAACCACAAATGAAGCAAGCAAACCTATTATCACATAGCTCAAACAATCACACGCATGCTTAACTAGATAGCTACTAAAACCTCTAACATTTCCCTTTATAATGTAGACAGACCATGTTTTACATTTTTTAAAAACTTAAAACTTCTGAGTAGCTCTTCAAATACATTTTTAATACTGGGTTTAGTATTGAGAAGGAGTGAGAACAGTGCATGACTTTTCAAGTTGCTGAATTTCTATCCTGAGAAGAAGTATGTAAGCTAAATATTGAATAGGCAAGACCTAAGTTCAAAATTTATCTTACCCATAATTAGTAGTTGACATCAGTATGTAGTTTCAGCTGCTTATTTATAAAATGCAAATAAATAATGCTCTTCTTTTTAGCTTGTGTTTGTGTTGTTTTTGTTCTTACTGTGCCTGAAATGAAAGCAAAAGACTATAAAGTACTTTTAATGTTAAAAAAAATCTACAAATGAAACATTGTTTTAAAAGAAATGCTTAATGAATTACATTGTCCCTTCTGCTGTTGATATTAATGTAGGTTACTGTGCACACACCAATAGGGGAAGAACTTGGATAGCGTTTCATTGTATAGCCAGATATATTTGGCAAAAGCTAACTTTCTCTCTTGAAAACAGCTTGGGGAGCTCTGCCTTTGCTGCCTATAGACTGAAGAGGGCTTGGCCAGCAGCTATGAAAGAATTAAGTGAGCACACATGTAAATCATCCTCCAAATCGTGAGGCACTATTCTTTCCTTCTAACCTCAGGCCTCAAACACAAAAACACTACTGCAAAATTGCTTGGAGAGATATGATTGCAAATCATTTCCTTTGTCCCATAAATCTTGAAAGCACAGCATGCCGCCAATTACCTTTGCTTAAAGAAACCATGAATTCAAACTGGCACATGCTGATTTTCACATAAGCTTTCATTGTCTATTATTCATTGCTAGCTACTGTATAGTTATCATATATACATACACATACGAATATGCTTTTATACAGATGCCTACTATTATTTACAAAGACTTGATAAAGATAGTTCACACTCATACTAAGGCTTGGCTCATTTTAAATATTGTTTTCCGTGAAACTACAGAGGGATGACACATAATTCTGTAATGGTTAAGGCACAGGCTAAAAATTAGGAGACTATGAGTTCTAGTACTGGCTTAGGCATGAAGCCAGCTCTTTGGACCAGACCCATTCCCTTAGCATTGGAAGGCAGGCAGCAGCAAACCACTTTCAAATAACCCTTGCCAAAAAAAAACCCAAGGACTTGATCAGGCAGTCACCAGCAATCAAAAAACCAACTCAAAGGCACACAAAAAAGCCAAGCATTGTCCTTTTTCAACCTTGATATCTTTTTTATTTTTTATTTGTTTGTCAAACATATATAGATAAAGTATAAACATAAAATGAGCAAAGAAAGTATATATAATGGGGACAGTAGGACAGGGACAATAGGCACGTAGATGCGCTTATGCACGCCCCCTTTCCAGACCTCTTAGGAATGGTGAGAGGTCCAGAGTGGACTATTTAAGGTTGAAGCTGTGAGGGTTTGAGATTGTAACAACAGAGTCAGATAGAGTATTCCAGGCATTAACTATTCTGTTGCTGAAGTCGTATTTCTTGCAATCAAGTCTGAAACTGTTTACCTTGAGTTTGTATCGATTGTTTGCACGTGTATTATTGTGGTTGAAGCGGAAGAAGTCATTAAGACTTCTTAAAAATCATATTTGGAGTCTTAAAGCCTACTGGGCAAAGCAAAATAAACTACAATTTAACTTGGTGTACTTGTGGCTAATGAATCAATCTGGTGCAGTGGTTAAGGCTCTAGGAACGGGTCAAAGGTAAACTATTTCCAAAAATCTTGCCAAGAAAACAAAGTGCAGGGACGTAGCCAGGCAATTGTCAAAAGTCAAGACTGACTCAGAAGCACCATTCCCCCACCAAAAAACAAAAAACTTGAGCTACTGTATCAGAGCCAGCTAGGACTGATGTAGTGGACAGTGTTTGTTTTAGATTCAACACAAGACAAAGATACTTTGAATAGATTGTAATATTTACATGAGTAAATATTTCTAATAGCCAGCACAGATGTTCTGCCTTTTATAAAGTTTCCATGGTTTAAACAACCATTAATGTGAATTTTATTTTTGTCTGTCACAGTCATTTCATGCAGACCTTCAAAACCCCAAAGCAATTAGAGTTGTGTATCAGGAGAATGGGGAGAGGAAAACTGACACTGTCTGATTCAACTCAAATCTTTCCGTCCTAGCCCTTCTACCTGTTGGAAAACCAAAATGCATTGGAAATTAGCCATAGCCTTTACAACAGGGTGATGGAGAAAGATTGTTGGAATGCAGTGGTGAAAGCATAGACATCAAAACAATCTGTGATGAAGATATTCACACTTAAACTTCCTCTTTTAAAAGCCCTTAGTGAATTATAGTGCATTTTCATGCCAAAGCAACATCCAGCTGTTAAATATGCAGCAGAGATTGCATAAAAGTCCACTTTCACTTTCATTTTTTACTTCCCTGCTTTGCATCAAGTGTCTTATTTTTCAAAATGGAAAAAGTGAACGTCAGCTGCTGTTGTTTTGCATCATTGCAAGTCTGATCATCTCCTAGACCAAATGACTTCTCTGTAGAGATGGCATTTCCAAAATGTTCAAGGTGATATAATAGAAATGTTGTCTGTTGGTACACACATTCATCTCATCATTCCTCAAGTTGGATATCTTTCCCCAAAAGAACAAAAGAGTCATTCATTTGCATTAAATCTGTTTACCATATGTCTAATATGCTCAGTCTGTTGATAGATGCATTGTATTTCTGTTTAACTTAGACTAATTGATTTTTTTAATGGAAGCCAGTTTAGTATAATGATTAAAGGCATCACACTAAGAACTGAGAGATCCTGACTTCTGGTCCTACCTTAGGAATGAGGCTAGGTGGGTAATATTGGCCTGTCATTCTTACTCAATCCTAGGAAGAAGGCAATGGCACACTGCTTCTAAAAATGTTACCTAGAAAACTGTATTGGACTGTCCCTGTGGTTGCCAGGGTTAAGAATGATTTGAAAAGGAAAAAAAACCCCTTACATTTGCATCTAAAGTATACATTTATATAAATGATGAGCATTCTACAAATTATATATTTCAGTGATAACGAACCTTTTTCGGTTCACGTGTCAATCGCTTGTGCACATGTGCTCCCGTGTGCCTCCCACCCACAATGCAATGCACCCCCCCCCACACATGTGCACACGGGTCCTCCCCCACGCATGTGGTGTGACCCCCCAGAATTTCTAGGGGAAAAAAGCCAAAAAACAGCTGTTTTTCAGTTCTTTTTTTGGGATAGAAACCCGGGGGTCACATGCGTATGTGCAATGGAGCTGGGCTGGGTGACAGCTGGCGTGCTGGACAACATGGCTCTGCGTGCCACTTTGGACACGCGTGCCATAGGTTTGCCATCATTGATATATTTGATACAGTGATATATTTTCCTCTTTTCAATGATGTGAAAGTGATGAAACATGAGGCTTTCTGAAATTATCTGGATTGGCTATTAATTAAAACCACATAGTATGCTTTAAGATACCTTCTAAAATATATGTGCTAAGTATTGGCTAGAGTCTCATGTTTCAAAATACTGCCTAACTGGTTGTACGTAATACAGATCGTCCTCAACGTATATCCACAGTTAGGACAAGAACTTCCATTTGTAAGCAAGGTGGTTATTAAATGAGTAGTGATCATTTTATGACTTTTGTCATGGTTGTTAAGTGAATCTCTGCAGTTGTTACATGAATCATGTGGTCTGGCTTGCCTTTGCTTGTCAGAAACTGGCTGGGAAGATCCCAAATGGCAACTATATGAGCCTAGGATGCTACAATAATGATAAATACATGCAGGTTGCCCAGGACTGAATTTTGATCACTTGACTGTAGGGATGCTGCAAGAGTCAGAAATGCAAGGACCAGTATTGAATCACCTCTTCAGGGCATTGTAATTGAAATGATCACTGAATGAATGGTTGTAAATTGAGGAGTACCTGTACTATGCTGTTTATTTGGGATTATATGATTTTTTCACATATACTCAAATGTGTCCTGACAGTTTTTCATCTTTCTGTTTACTATATTGTCTTATTGTTTTTAATTTTGTCAGTTATATAAACCATCTTGGGGACCAATATTTGGTTGAACAGACTTTTAAAAATAAGTTAGCAACTCGACTATAAAGCACATTTACTGTATAAAACTGTACTGGTATTTTTTTTAGTTCTACTCTTTATCTCAGAGAAACTGAAGCAACATTACACCAAAATTATTCTTTAAAATGGCATAGTTAATTGGATCACTTCCTTTGTTTGGTATTAAGGAATGTTGGATCTTATGTGTCTGGATTTCAGGTTGTTTAATGATTTGCATTAAGCTATAAGAGTGAGAAGTATGCCCCCTCCTCACTGTCTTCCCATTTCCCAGTGGCTCAAGGGCATTTCTAATTCAATATTCCTTTTAGAGAAACCAAGGAGAATTGGTTTCCATGCCTATGAAGAGGCGTTGGTAAAATGTGATGAAATGTACAGAAACTGGTCGATGCAACTTGAAGAAAATAGCATACATGATCATAATATGGAAGAGGGGGGTTGGAAGAAAAATGCCATTATTTCCCCCCCAACCAGTATATTAGGAGTTTAAAATGTTTACCAATTTTATATAAATTCTTTCACCAACAATAGCACCATATTTTTCTTGATCCTTAATAATACATTGGCTTCTGAAACCTCAGGCTACATTCAGTAGGAATATGCCAATAATAGAACTATTGAGGCTTTTAAAGATGAAAATCCTAAATCTATCTATCTAGCTATTGTCTATTTATCTGTCTATCTATCCACCCTCCTACCTTCCTACCTACCTACCTACCTGCTTATCAACTACTTATTTACCAACATTCCCTTCTCACCCTATAGGTGGTATGTGACTGCCTCAATCTTGTTCCTCAATCAAGCTTCCTATTAGTTCACAGTATTTTAGCTGTTCCTGCCCTGCTAGCACTGCTATGTGGACTGCTAGTAGTTACACCCATCAGTCTTAACTAGCTTCCCTCTCTTGATGACTATTTGGCGATATTTCTCCAGTCCAAATGATATTCCAATGTCCTCACTGTAGATATGTTTGAGTTGCATCTGCAAGTTAATGTCTCATTAACTTTTAGCATACAATTTGATGTCATCCATGTAGAAGCGGTGGCTGCTGTTAATTCTATCTATCCTTGAACTTTTATCTATATCCAGTCCTTATCACTGTCTGGTTGAGGAGATTCAGCCTATGCAGAACAATGTGTCACTTTGGAATATTGATGGCCACTTGTGTGAACTATTTTGAGTTGACTTCCACTGTTGTCATTGAATTCTTGAGCATTCACAGATTCATGGCATTGACTTATAGGCTTTCCTGTAGTCCATCCAGGTTGTGCTCAGATTGGTCTGTCTAGACCTTGAGTCTTGGATAACTGTTCTATGAGCAATGGGTGTTTTGAACATCTGGTGGTGATCCCAATGCCCTTCTGAGTTGTGCTCATGAACTGACTCATATGATCCTGTAGCTTGGTAGCTCTGGTGCTGATAGAGAGGCAGATTATAAATGACAGTTGGATGGTGCTGTTACCTTCTAATGATCTTTTATGATTAGCACTGCCCTTCCTTAGCCAATCTCAATGGGAGGCTACAACAAACAGCTGGCTTATTTATGCTGCTGCACTTTTATGCACTGCTATTAGTTTTTTAGCCGGTGGGTGCATATCATGTCTGGACAAGATGCTATCCAGCTCTTCATGTTCCTAACCTGCTGCTGAATGTCCACTACTTTGACGGTGACTAGTTCCTTTTTCGGAAACAATCATGTGGTTTGTCCTCAGGCCCTGCAACCAGTTCATACTGGTGTAATGTATCTTATCTTTTTGTGATATATTTTTCTAATACTGTTCAGTTTCTGCTGTTGACTGTCCTGTTACTGTGTTTTTGCATTACAGTTGAAACTACATCTTAAATAGTTCTTTGGAGAAGAGAGCATTTATCTTCTTGGCCTTTGCTTTGCTAATGTATTTCCTTAGCTTGCAAGTCAGTGCAGTGAACCTTTGTTTAGCAATCTCTAGGACTTCAAATTGATGCAGATTTCTGTATTTTTTTTCCATAGTCAAGTCTTATAATTAATTTTCACACCTTTCTGTAATTCCACTGATTTATTTATTATTTATTTATTAGATGTATTTGCCACCCATCTCGCCTTGAGACAATTCTGGGTTTCTTATAACATTAAAATCTATGAAAAACCATAAAATATAAATATTTCTAAATAAAATAACATAGATTTATAATCAAGAGTAAATTACAGTTTAAACATGGGGTGAGGGAAGAGAGGAGCAGAATGCATGGGGAGGGGGGATATTGGATTTTCTCTTAATTTATCAACCACTTCCAGTGTGATATTCCCCCATTGGGAACCCAGGCCAATTGGAAGAGCCGGGTATTAAGGTTCTTACAAAAGATTAGAAGGGTGGGAACAGTTTTCACATCAGGGGGGAGGGGGAAGATGTTTCAGAGGACAGTAGCCATGGCAGAAAAGGTTCTCCTGGGCACCACCTGCTAAAACTCCTTAACTGGGTACTGTAGCATGTTTGTTCTGCTGGCACAGGTGGGGCTGGCCAGTCCATTGAGGTAAGATGGTTTCTCATGTAACCTGGACCTATGTCATGCATGGCTTTAAAGATGATAGTCAACACCTTGAATTGCACCAGAAACAAAATGTCAGCCAGTGAAGTTTGCGGATCAGTGGTGTTACATGGGCCACTCTAGGGGCACCAAGCTCTGCAAGCTCTGCTGCACTCTGTAATCAGTTGCAGCTGCTGAATATTCTTCAAGGTAACCCCATATAGAGCACATTGCAGTAGTCCAAACACAAGATGAACAGGCTTTGGGTGACATACTTACTAACCTCTGAGTTGCCTTGATCTTAGCCTCTAACTTTATTTTCCAAGAGGGTGGAGGGTTTGATTGTGTTGCCAAGTATCTCCGGGATTACAGTGGCTATAGCGTATGCCAATTCATTGGTTTGAATAGTATGGTGGTGGTAGGGATTGTTGTGAATCTATTGGCATCTTCTACTGTAGTATCAGATGATACTGTTCCACAGAGCTTTGTTTACCAGTTTTGAGAGTTAACTGTAACTAGCTTATCCATAATTTTATGCCTCATATCAGCTGCTATGCCCTATAATGGAAGGGTAACAGGACAGTTCCAGCTTCAGATATTGGTTGCACTTCCAGTTGTTCTTCCAGGTCTTCTTGAGTCCGGGTTGTAATGTATAGTTGGTCTATCTCAAGGTGTGAGAGCAACTTCCTCATTATGTTGAAGTATTGAGTAACCTGCTGTTCCTCAATTAGTGTGGATGTAGGTCTTTTGTTCATGTATAGTGCACTCATACATTTCATATATGGCTTCTTGTTAGTTCTACTGTTGTACTAGCATTCAATCAATTCCAGGTTCCCTTATCTTGTCCATGTATGATTTGTTCCAGTGGCTCACTTACTGTCTGATTGTCCTCGTTCCCAAACATCTGATACCAACTTTATTAATCTAGGTATCACCTGAGCTGGCATAATTCTCTTAGTTTGTGTCACTCTCATATTTAATGCAATTAGATGTAATGTAATGTGTACCTGCAGGATCAGAGGGGGATAATTTTGGCAACACAGAACTTTTTCAGAGAAAGGTCTAGGTTAAAAGACTGTGCAGTCCTGAAGTGGATGGGAAAAGGGGGGGGAAGGTTCAGGGTATGCACACTGCAGAAACAGGGTATATCTTATAGGTAAGAAAGTTGTAGTTTAGTTTGGGAAGATTCTGTCCAAATAAAGCAAATAAAGGATTGAACTTGATTGATTTCACTGTCTGGGCTTGGACCTGATAGTAGATAAAGCATTAGGAATACTTTGCCCAAGTATTCCTACTGGTAAGGTTGGTACCAGCTGGGATTTGAACTCTTATCTCCCATATCAAAAGCAGTGCTCAAATTACTATGCTACCTAGGTAATTTTTCCCTATTTAACACAGTTTCATTTGACTCTGACTCAACTCTTAAAACGATTATAAAATCTAGTTATGTAGTTTCTCATATAAAATAAAACAAGTAAAGATGTCAATCATCTAGTAACACATATAGTTCCTTTAGGAGAAGTGGTCTTTTGCTATCCTTTGCAATATTGTCACTCACTGCAATTACTTTTATAGCTACATTATCCCAAAGCTTATAGTGAGGTCACAGTGAGTTCATGATGCTCCATTTATCTTTTGCAACAAAGAAGTAGTATCAGAAGACATCCTCATTCTCTGAAAAATATGTCAGCAGTCTTACTTGTTCTTACAATAGCATCAGGGCTTGATCAAATATATCA
This sequence comes from Pseudoxyrhopus heterurus, assembly GCA_032468235.1. Lineage (NCBI taxonomy): Eukaryota > Metazoa > Chordata > Lepidosauria > Squamata > Pseudoxyrhopus > Pseudoxyrhopus heterurus. Next base: position 99,171 of record JANHJO010010068.1, read on the forward strand.
GCGTATCAATGATATATTTGTTCTCTTGTCGAACCTGCAGGAGACTTATGGGAACTGATGCATTTAGAAATTGAATATTCATGTTCATTCAACCTTTAAATCTTCCAGTGGGATGTCTTTTGGTTTATGCCCAGGATGGTGAAGCTTGATCTTCCTTGCTTTCTTACCCCTCACCCATTAAATTGATAAAGTTTCTAGAGCCTTTTAGAGTAAGGTAGATTAAAAAAAAACTCCTGTACTCTGCTGCTTAGTTTATTGCAGCATTGGAATTATATTGATATGATAGTGAAAAAATATTAGAGTAAAAAAGAGAACATGAATAATCACGAAAGCATATAAATATCTGTTATTTAAATTAGAAGAGCACGTGAAGGAAAACATGTTAACTTGGGCTAAGAATTTTGGACATGCTATAAATTTGGATGATTGGCAAGAATTGTGGAATAAAAACTATAAATTGACATTATCGGTATCTTATAAAGAGAACCTCTATAAAAATGTTCTATAGGTGGCACTACTCACCAGTAAAATTGGCAGGGATGAAAAAAAATAATGTACCAAAATGTTGGAAATGTAAACAAATTCTTGGTTCTTATTTCCACATGTGGTGGAAATGTACTAAAGCACAAAAATACTGGAGAGAAATTTGGCATTGGATATAGGCAATGATTGATTGGAAGAAAAGATTGATTGGAAGCCCGAAATTTTTTTATTAGGACTATTACCCAAACAATATAATAAACCAACAACGTACCTAATATTGCATGTGTTGACAGCAGCCAAAATTCTTTATGCCCAGACATGGGAAACTGAAGGAATTCCAAATAAGCAACAGAGGGTGAGCAAAATTTTGTACTGTGCAGAATTGGATAGATTGACATTGAAAAAAGACACAAAGTACTATAAAATGTGGGAGATCTTCTATAATTGGCTAAGAAATGAATACGGAGCTCAGAATAACATATACAACTCTCTCTGAGGAAATGAAGAGTAAATTGTAATTAGATAAGAAATATATATGGAACAGATATGTACAGATAAAGATAAAGAGGAAAGCAGACAACTGAATGTATATAGCGGACACCTAAGACAACTAACTCTCAATGTATGCAACATATTTTATTGTTATTGTTATTGTCATTTTGTTTGTTGATTTGTTTATGTTTTTCTTTTTTGTTTTTAAACAATAAAATTTATTTTTAAAAAAGAATGTG
>JANHJO010010068.1:173613-187544 GCA_032468235.1 Pseudoxyrhopus heterurus
ACCGCTTAGAGAGGGTTGCAAGCCCTGATAGGCGGTATATAAATACAGTGCTATTGCTATTGCTATTGCTATTGCTAATAGTTGTGACTACTTAGAACAATGAAGCTGGTTGTAACTTTTTAAACTTATAAATGCAATCAGACTCTATGCCTAAGAATGAATTCTGAGGCATCTCTATGAGATATGCATATTTTCACATATTCAGAGAAAAGGTATAAAGCATTCACTGGGAATATAGGATCAGGGCCAGTTTGAGCTATTTATTAATCCAATCCTTTGCTTAATGCAAAATCCAGCAAAGCAGTCCTAACAGGTGATCTTCCTATCCCCATCTGAAAGCCTGCAGCAAAGGAAAAACTACTACTCTTCTAAGCAGGCTGAACATTCCTTTGCTGAACATTTCTTATTATCAAGCTAATACTCCTAGTGAATCTTCTCCAGATATGGAAGTTTGCCCACTGAAGAATTCATGGCAGCAAAATATTAGCCACAAGCAAATCTGGAAAAAATTGACCCTTCTTCAAAGAAGAAAAATGGCAAAGTACATATACTTTTCAAAATGTATTTTCTAAGTTTGCTTATTGTTTTGAATCCTGATATTTTTATGTTAGACATTATGAGCAATGCTGCAGCCTTTTTAGAATGGCTTTTCTCCTTTTTGTGGGCTTTCTAGAATTACAAAATGACAAAGCAACATCATGTGGCACAGTCCAGAATGCACAAGTAGGTTCTTTTTGAAGAACCTACTGCTGCTGTATATGTGTTAGATTTCCTGAGATTAACTAAAACTAGAGATTCCCTTGATGTTTTTGTTCATGCGTTTTCAAAAAGACAGTGTAATCCTCATCTATCCCATCAGGCTGTCAAATATTTCTTTGGATTTTTTAAAAAAAAAGTTCAGAAAAGATAACAGACACAAAAACCGGCAGAAGAACAACACAGGGCTTCTTTAAAAAAAAAAACTATATCCATATTAGAGAGGTCTTTGATATGACAGAATCCCTTGCAGGTGCTGGATCAAAATAGATCTCATGGTCTCCTCAAAGGTACATTGTGATTGCCCTGCCCCTTTCTGAAGCTAAGCTAGCAAATTTTCAGAATGAAAGGAACAAAATATATGATTGTAGTAGATAAAAAACAGCAATAATATATACGAAATAAAATGTTTTGCAAATGTAGAAGCAGTTGTCAATGCCCTACATCAGGGGTGTCAAGCTCGTGGCCTGCGGGCTGGATGCGTCATGAGCTGGCTATGCCCACGCCCGGTTTAGCGAAGGGGGAAAAGTTGCAATACATCATGTGACGATGATGTGACAATGCGAGTTTGACACCCCTGCTCTACATAATGTATCCAGACCACTTTGCTTGGAAATATTCTTGAATTTGTCATTTTTAACAGACCAAGTAAAGAAAAATTAAAGTCTCCTTCAAGCCGAGTTCAACTCTAGATGACTTCATAGACATGTTTCTTGCTAACAACACAGAAATATAGGCTGTCTTCGACTTAGATCTTAATTGTTCCAGAAATTACCATCATAAGTCATGGAAATCATTAAATGAGTCATAATATGTCCATCACTTGATCTTATGAACATTTAGCGGCAGTTTTAACTAAAGGCTGAAGTCATTAAGTAAACATCTCAGTGGTTAAGCAAACTCATTTTCATCAATGTTTTTTTTTGCCAGAAACGTAGTAAACACTAGAAACAAAAAATAAATTAATACATAAATTGGAAATCAAGGTTATATGACTGTAGGACACTGCAAACAGCAATAAATACTGCTAGGTGCCCAAAATGCAATCATATGGCCACAAGTATGTGTGTGGCTATCAGAAGTAGAGCTAGAGAGAGCAACCAGTCATTAAACAAGGTCTAATGTAGTCTAAGACTGTCTTCCTAATGTTGCTTACAGCCATATTATTTCCTGGAGGAATCTCCTCCAAGTACTAATCAGTTAGACAAATTTAGCAAAATACAGTACTATTACTTGCATTGAAAGTTTGTGTTGCCAAATTAAAAACTTTGCATGTTCAAAAAAGAGTGAATGCTAAATTTCCAAATAGTTCAAGTCAATGTTTGATCATGGTGGCTGGCTATATGTGAGTGACATATTAGAAGACCTGGGCTGGGAATTGCTGATTTAAAGTAAAATATACAAGACAGAATGTTATTTCTTTCTCTGAATCATGGCAAAGCCTGTAAGCATTTTGTAAATTATGCAAAAATTACTACGCAGTTATTTATCACTGACAGTATGCTGTATAACAATTGCTTTATTTATGGATTGGGCAAAGCCACTGTCTCTTTCAAGAATTGTGCAGAGGTCTTGCTACAGCCATGGCTTCAGTACAGGGTGTCTCAGTTCATGAATTGAACTGATTCCTCTAATTCACATTAAGATCCATTTAACATGGGTAACATCTCTGTTATTGCTGTGACTTATTCCACAAATAAGCAATAGGATACAGTACATATGGTGATTTGTGTGCAACAAATCCTTCATATTATTCTGTCACGTATATAATACTTAACAGGAACCAAACTCTGAAAGAATTGGAACTCAAAATCAACATCTATTTCTATATGAAGCCTTTAGGATGTGTTTAAACAGCAAATTCTATTTCTATATGAAGTCTTTTAGGATGTGTTTAAACAACAAATTTCCAGCACTGTTTTTGCTGACCAAACATACTGGAAGATTTTATCCAAAGCCAGTTAGATATATTATACATAGTTCTACGCTGTGAAGTTTCTGAGCTGAATTCTCAAGATCCAGTATACTATCCAGGAAGCTGTCTTGGAAAAATAATGTAACAAACGTTAGTATCACAAACAATTTTAAAGGAATGAGGCTTGTTTTCACATTTAGAATGACTCTGTTATTGGCAGGGACAATTGGAAACCACCTGAAGGTGAACTTACACGTCCAGATGAGCTGCCAGGTTTAGGAAGGAAGCTGACACAAGCCAAACCTTGCTTCTCTTACACACATATGAACCAAGCTTCCCAAACAACAATGCACCATCCCAAAACAGTAATACCACCACTACTAAATAAGATTAAAGACTGTAACAGCAGCAAAGCCAAGGACCAAAGTAGGAGCTACCTTTACCTTTACCAACCAGACTAGAGCCTGTTATAGAGAACTGAAAAATAGCAATGAAGCTAGAGTGTGTTAATTTTTTTCCTTTTTTGATTTCTCCATAATCCAATTTGGTTATCTGATCCATGCCTGCCTGTGTGGATTATATTCTAATCTTGTCCTGTTGATCTTGGTATTGTGTTTTTGAGTTTTTATTTATGAAAAGGTTAAACCTTATTCTTGTGTTGTTAGCTGTAACTAGAATTTCCATACCTGGACTGCAAAGTTCCAGATGATCATTATATGGCAGCAAAGATTACAGAAAACTGTGTTTGCTGCCAGCTATTGTTTATCCAGAGTTTTGAAGCCAGATATGGATAGCCCTGGAAGTTTTTCTGTCTAGAATTTTATAATCCAAGTATGATCTGGGAAATGAAGTAAGCCCAACCTGCAGAATATCCCTACTTTTGAAATGGAGGAATGAAATCAGATAATTCTATAAGATACTTATTCTCACTTTAATTCTATTGGGATCAAATCATTTGTATCTGTTGTATTTAAGCTCCAGCTGCTGTATTTTAGAATAGCTAGTATTTTTGGTGGAGATTCTTTGCTTATCAAACTGGGGTGCAAAGGTTGTTTTGTAAGCACTGTTAATTTTTCCAAATCATTTGCTTTCTTTATTCCTCTTATATTTCTTTGCTAGCATTCAAATTCTTTCTCCTCTTTGGAAAAGAAATATTTGATCATGCATGCAGTTGAATTAGTAATATGCTGTCTTTGAATGATGTTCAGAAATTTCAGTTTGTGCAAAACATTGTTATTCAAGGGAAGGTAGTCTTTTCTCACCCACAGTATAATTTTGAGAAGATCGTCTGAGAAAAACATATCCAACTGATAGATTTGTTTGTAGAAGGGGTTTGAACTACCATGTTATTGCCTTAATTACGCCTTTCTGTATCGTCGCATTCACCATCCATATTTTCCTGACACTGCTCTCGTTTGATCATACGCACTTCTCGAATACACATTCCCACTGAATTCAGCCTACATTTTGGTTTCTCCTGAAAAAGTCCATTTTCACTTTCTGATAACAATATAAACAGATGCATGCTTAAATGCAGCTTTTTTGAGCTTGTTTCAATAATAATTAATGAAAACCTATGCATTACCCATTACGTTTATATCAGTATTTCATTGCCATATAACCTCTTCATCAATTTCTCCATCTTTAGTGAACATTCTAGCAAGGTAAATGCATCCATCTTCTTGCTCTAGTTTTGCATCATTTATGGATAAGCTGCAATCATTCCTCCTACCAATCACAACTGCTTTCGTCTTTGATACATTAATTTTCAGATCCATATACTTCATTGTATGATGCAATCAATCTAACATTTACTACAAATCATTTGAGATGCCACACAACAACATAGCCACATCTGCACATAAAAGTATAGATTTATTGAATCTCTCATCAGCCCATCTTTAATGTCACTAGAAACATTTCTCCATAGAAATATTAAACAACTAAAAGACATTACAGATCCATGTCTTGCTCTCTACTTTCTGTTGAACCACTTATTAAATATTCCATTTATTTTAAGTATGCTTTACTTCTATGATATACCACTGTTATTGCATTCAGTAACTAATAAGGACCATCAACATTGTTTGTTACTGCACTGATTCCTCTGTCAACATTACTGACCAAGTGAGGCCATGGCTATAAATATCAAAAACACTTGCCAGGTTAGCCCACTTCCTTCATATGAGTGATCTAAAGCTGTATGGAAAATCACCATCTGAAATAGAATTACTGGTCAACAGTGTCTGTATATACAGCCAAAATATTCCAGTGGATTTTGGATGGAGAAATGTGCTATCCTCACCCTCAACAGGAGAAAAATAGTGAAAAGTAAAAGAATCAATATGCCCTATGGATATAACATCAACAGTCTGGATGAAAGCAATCACTACAAATACCTGGGCATCCTTCAAACTGACAACATTAAGCACACTGAAGTCAAGAAGGTTAGAAGTGAATACATCAGGAGAGTGGAGAAGATCTTAAAGTCTAAACTTAGTGCAGAAAATACTAGTAAGGCAATTAGTACCTGACCAGTTCCATATAGTTAGAACAGCAAACTGGATACCTTTCCTAAAAGGGGAGATTGGAAACTGGACAGAGATTGCACAGAAATGGTGGATCTGAGAATATCTATGTGTAGAACAAACAGATCACATAATAATTAAAGCTATTGTATTTGTGTTTCACCAATTTATTCTTAACACCAATTTCAAACAGGGCTTTTACTTTTCCTGTAGTCATTCTACTTGCCTTTTTATTTATAAAAAATAATTATTTATTTGTTCCATGTCCATTTTCCCCAACTTCCATTCTTGATATTATGAAATAATAATCTGATGTACATTTAGAGTGTTTCATGTCCTTGTATTCTTCTATCATTCTCGCAATCTTTCATCATAAAACAGTCAAATCAATCATGTTTGTGAGAAGGTGGCTGGTTGATTGAAATCATTTGGGCTCTCACGTTTTTCTTATTTTGCACTTAAGATTACTTTAAAGGACATGTACGAGGGGACAGTGGTTTTAAGGAGACTGACTAAAGAAATAAAATAGTATATTATAATGGCAGAAGTTATAGCTGAAGTTAGTAGTGAAGTACAATGAAGACTGAATAGTGCAGAAAACCTTGTCAAGGAACACTCCAAGAAATCCAGAACTTTGGAAGAAACTTGAAAATGCAGGACTAGCAAAGCTTAGAAGTTTCTCTCTTGCATGATCCTGGAAGGATCAGAGAAATGAACCACAGTTGGGATTGTGCCAACGGCTGGCCCATTAAGATATATCACAGCAGACTATTGGGAAGGACCTAGGCCAAGGAGAAAGGTCAGCAGACTTGGGGCAAGACAGCAAAAGCATTGAACAGTTTCTGGCTAGTGCTGAAGAGAATTGATAAAATAATGCCAAAAACTCTAATAACTATAGTCCCTTCAGTAGCAGAGGAGCTATGCCAGGTAAAAAAGGGCAGAGACCAGTTTGCTTGCCAATAGCTTAGTCTTAAACAGTACCATTTCCTGCAGTAAATTCTAAGTAAGTGAAGGAATTCTAGAAGTCAATTGTAAAGCTACAGCAGCTACCAAGCCAACCTAGCCATTCAGCAACCTAATAGCATCGTAACTAGTTATATTGGATCGTAGTGACCAGGGAAACACAAAGAGTTTTGAACCCTCTGGCTGAGATCTTGACAATGCACACTGGTAGAGGCAGTAACCTACAAAGTGTGCAAAGAGAGGAGAAATCCAACTTTCCACATCAGTCCAACCCAGTAGTGGAAGACAGGCTACTGCAAAAGCAACAGGAATAGAAGAGGAAAGGGAGGCAAAATATTAAACCCACTAGTTATGAAAGCCTAGTGGCAAATCATACCGAATGGAACAGGGAAAAGTGAAACTTAGCTTGTTGCAGGAAAGAAGAAAGGTCAGGAAAATCAAATCTCCGACAGCTTTTTCATATACGAAATGGCTGCTTCTATCCTCTGGGAAAGCATTCAAAGCTGCAGCAACCAGTCAGACAGGTACCCGGGTGCTACATTGGTATAATGTCCAGAAGCACTGAGAGAAGCCCAAAGAAATACAGCTATAGAGAAAAAAGTGGAAGTGATATATTTAACTATACACTAACTATTTGTTCGTGTTTTGCATTAATAAAAGCAACTTTATCCAAAGGAATTTACATAATCCAAATGAAAAAGTCCCAATATACTGTCCCCCCCTCCATGCTTATGTATTAACATTTATATTTAAGTCACATTTGAAAGAGATATTTTAAAGCAGGTATCAGTCATTTTTCTCATTAATTCTTGGGTCTACAAGTAACAAAATTATTTTGTCTGTACTTTTGCTTCTTGTTGTAACTCATCTATTTATATCACCTGGATTAGTGACAATTCATTCAGACTTTTGCATACTTTTCTCCTAAACCTAGTTTTCATAATTAAACTTAAACCTTCATTTCTCAACATATTTAATCAACTCTCTTCTTTTTAACTTCCTTCCCTTCCTTCACACCAATTCATCCATTTACCAGTTACTGATCTTACATATAAATATGACATAGATATTAATGTCTGACACCCATAATGGTTTTGTTCAGTCAAGGCTTGCATATAATGCTTTTTAATAAGATACTGAAGGTATAGACCAGATCAGCAACTTTAATAATATTTGTGCCACATACATCATTCCCTGTTAATTATAAGAATAGTGCTAATCAGTTCTGGTACATTTTACTTACAAGTACAACCAAAACTGGATTGAACTTCAAGAATGTTCACGCTTTCTGTGTAAGCTCTAGAGATTATTTTACAGGCCAATATAATGAGCCTACCTTTCTTGATTTGGAAGGTATATGTAGCATTCTGACATACACTTGGGGTTACGTTGACCTTTATCAATATCATCCCAAACTGCACAAAGGTAATAGTTACTTGGGAATACCCCATTTAAAAAACTTCCAGGTGGCAAGAATGCTATACAGATTGCCTTGAATTCTTGATAAAAGACAGGACAGAAATCTAACAAACTAACAAGATGTGAAACAAAAAGTTAGTTCCAAGCTACTGTATGTTCTCTTAATGTCGAAAGGTTCATTTTGAAAATTATATATAGTCCATAGTTCCATAGAGGGCTTATCTACTACCTACTTTTACACATTAAAATTGCACTAATTCTTCATCATTCTGTGTCATTACCATTTCTACCCACTTCTACTTCATCTGCTTGGAATGATCTAGTGAATGAATGGTTTATGTACAGTGTATCCTAGAACTGAAAGTGTTGTTGAAACTATACCATTTCATGATGCAAGTTGTGGCTTATAGGACTGATTCTTTTTAAGACTGTGTGCATACATGTATGTATGTATGTTAGAAAGATCAGAGAAAACATTATATTGGGAGAACAATTCTAACTGGTTTTAGCACCTTCTTTTTTATATGAAGAGAAACATACACAGACATATAGCTGTACATCGCTGCAAAATGATAGAACTAGCAGCACTTGTGCTATCACAGAAAGGATTCTATTCTATGCAAACATTTGGAAAAATGACCATCTTCTTTATCCTTTTGGTAGCTTAAATAATGTGCAGTATATGGCTTCAGTGTCTTGGAAATGTACATATTTGGGCAATTTGATATAGCCCTCAGTTTTTCCTGGTCAAATGTATTCTTAAATTCAAGATGAAGATGAAATATATAATTAGTTTTGCAAACAGCAATGTCATTGTTATATAATCTTATTTTTGTTCCCTAGAACAGGTAATAAAGACCATTTCCCAATCTGATGATCTGGACATATTTATTTTATTAACTATTCACTTGTACAGGGATCCGGAGATGCCATAAGAACTTAGTTTCAACAGTAGTTTGTCGTGCACCACTGAATCAAAGGCTTTACAGAAGCCTTTGCATATGTTGAATTACTGCTTCCATTCTCTCAGTCAGCATGAGTGAACAAGTCTTACTGCTTTCTCATGGAGACAGTAAGATTCAAGTTAAGAGGGACTGATTTGTATCATCTTAGTGTCAATATTCTTTTTATCAAAGATCCAAGCATAACCATAATGGCATTTGCAATGCAAAGCATACTGATCAGCCCCATTTAATAATTGATCATTAAATCTTTCAGAAAACAGCTACAGTTTAATGGGAAATTAAGTCATTAGTCAGCAGGTAAATGGATATGTCCAGATGCCTTCATTGTCATTCAGTCATGTCACGAGTGCCATGCCCTGCCTTGTTTGAGAACTCATGGGGAGACATGGGTTTTGTATTCTTACAAGAATCATTGCGGGCATACCTGAAATAAAAATAAAATTGTGCATGCCTTTAAAGCAGTAGGGCAGTTAACCTCATTTTCCTTTAATAGATTCTTTCAACAAATTTTCTGTTCTCAAGCACTTGCTGTTCAATGGTACAGAATAATACCTACTGCGTGTGGTATGATCAAATCTAGAAATCAAAGTCATCTCATATGCCCAACTGCCACAGGATCAAAGTATAATATCAAAACTGAGGAACATAGTTAAATTGGAATTCCCTGCTAGCAGTTGTGATAATGGCAGTCAATTTGAATGGTTCTTAAAAGAAGACTGGATATATTTAGGGAGAATCAGATTATCAATACTGCTAACATTGATTGTAGTTTATGATGTCTGGAACTATATATCACTTATTGAAAAGTGCCAGTGGAAGATAGCACTCACCCTCAAAGTCAACCTTGTGAGGCTCCCAAAAACAACAGGTCAACATTTGAGTAAATATAGTAGGATCAAATAAAGGCCTTATTCTTGATCCAGCAAGAATCTTTTTATATCAGGAAATAGAAATCTGTCCAGGCAGTCTCCAAAAACTGGACATGATTGAAAAGTATAATATCAGTAATTGGAAAGAGCGGGGAAGAGAAAAAAGTGTATTGAGACATCTTTCACTTTCAGTATTAACAATAAAAGGTTATTTAATCTTTTACCACATTTATTGTCTATATTTATTGATTGATGAGTTTCACACAATCATAACTACTACAAACACTGTGACAGAAATTTACCTGAGTTGAATTCTTTCACTCACTTTTCCTGCTACAATAAACAGTTTGCTGACTTGGTCTGCTGCTATTTATTGGAGGGAGGGGTTGATCTTCTACTTTAACACTAAATTCTTCCCAGAAAACATTATTTTTGTTTTAATACAACATGGATATTCTTAAGCACAAATTCTCAAGCAAAACTCTAAGAGGTTTTATAGAAAAAACAGTCTAGTAATAGGTCTGTGATTAAATTGCATTCAGATGTAAGTTTGGCCCACCTACTGATATCCTTTCCATTTTTTTATTTTTGCTCACTATAATTGAACATAAATGTCAATGTCATTTTGTCCTTCTGGAATTAAACTCTGTCTGATTTTTTTCAATTTTTAAAACCTTAAGTTTTCAAGATTTGCAAGTGGATAAAGGTGTGTAAAATAATAACTGTTAAAATCTCTTAAAGCAGAAGAAAAATTTAGTTCTATTAAATCAATTTGGCTGCTAGTAAATATATGGATAAATGTGTTTGTCACCTTGTCTTCAGCATAATTCTTTCGAGAAAGTTCCAGTAATGTTGTTGATCTTATCCATCTATTTATTCATTATCAAGGGATAATTCAGTCTTAGTTTAGTTTTAGACTGTTGTTTTTCTTTGGAGTCCAGGCCATTTTTAACAACCATAATTTGAAGCATTTATTTCACTCTTTCTCGTTGCCCAGTTTTCATATTATCACTGGAAAGATAATTGTTCTAACTATTCTAATATTTGTTGTTAGTAAAAAGCCATTTTCCTTCATGTCTTGCTATTGCCTTTCATAAAGACACTCCTATCTTTATCTATTTTTGAACCCAAGAACCAAATCTGTCTATTATCGTCTTCACAATCAGCTACTGTATAGGTTTATTAGGCATTCTGGTTTTCATTACCTTTATTTTTAATATATAACATTAATTAGGATTTTGTACTATTTTTATTTTCCCAATAAATGCTTGAACTTGTCTTACTTTTAGCTAATAAGATGTCATTTTCATATTCCAAAATACTGCTGTTTCAAGCTTCAATTTTGCTTCCAGTTGTAGTCCCTTCCTCTCCTGTGTTGTTGTAATACATTCATTCTATAGGTGAGCAGACATTTGTACAATACTCATCCTTATTTTCCCCCACTTACCTAGTCTGAATCATTCTGAGGAGTTATTTTTTGTTTCTTGTCTTCCCCACAAAAAAAAAAAATGTTAAAAAAATTCGCTATTCATAATATAGGGCATTTTTCATAAGAATGTTCAAGTACTGTATTTTGGCACACTGGTAACTTTAGTTCCACATTCTAGTATGATCTACAGTAAAAAAAATATTGCTATACCAAATTAAGCAAAAATAGGCCTCTTTGTTTATTTATTTATTTGTTTTGTTTTTTCCATGTTATGTTATCTACATAATCTGATTTTGTGTGCCCTGTTTGTGTGGTTTTCAACAGAGAAGTTCAACTCAGGAATTAAATAGGAATATCAATAAAAGAGAATATATGCACAGATATAGATAAAGAGATATAGAGATATAGATATGATATCAAAGTTAAATTGTGAAGTTCTTGGTTTTCCCTGGGCATTGTTGTTTGCTTGCATATGTTTCATTAGCCAACTAGTAACATCATCAGTAATAGTGAGTGTGGGGTATTCTCCCTGTTCCCTGCAAGAATGGAAGGGAGTGTTATTTTCACCTTGATAATTTCATAATTAGGATATTATTTTCTCATTGCTTATTTGTCTGGTGCTAATCCCTGTTTATCTGGGTGTAGGCTGCTGAGACCATGTGTTCTGGTCTTTTTGTTTCCTTCCAAGCTCTTTGTCTTTTGGATGATGTGTAAATGTGGTTTATCTCTATATGTCTATTGATAACTGATTTGTCTGAATGCCAAGCTTCTAGGAATTTTCTTGTATTTTTGGATTCCTCTTTGTCTAGAAGGCTCACAATTTCACAGCTCAACTATGGTTGAGTCTGTCCATTGTTAAAAAGTTAAGAAAAAGATTTTTTTTTCTAAATTGAGAATTTATAGCAAGGAATTGGCCATTTTTTTCTATAAAAATTCAGATCCTGTCCATCCTCTATGGTCTTGGCCAGCAGATCTACACATTAAGATAGCAATCCTAGCAGAAAGAATTATAGGGAATAAGAAGCATTAAACTAAAATGAATTAAATTTGGATCTGTAACATTGCATCTGAGGTTTTCCATATTCCTAGGATGGAAGCAGCAATCAAGTTCCCCTCCAGATATATTTTTTTTTACTATAAATGATGATCACATGTCAGTCACGCTCTGAGCGTGTGGAAAGCTGATGTTTAAAACATCAGAGACATCAGGTTGCCCTTAATGAAAATGATGGCACATAGGGGATCATAATACCAAGCTGTCTCCATTTGACTGACATTCCTAAACTTTTTCAAATTAAAATATTATAAAATGTAATGGAAGAAAAGCATGGTCATTTTTTTTTCTGTCCATTGATACAGTGTATAGTAGAAATTAGGATGTTTGTTGTAAACATCCATCAAATTAGTCACAAAACATTCATACATGCATAAATACCTACATAGATACATATATTTTCTATTTAACTAAAAGGCTAATCAGTCTAAGACATATGTAGCATGTTTAGATTAAAATTAACTTAGATTATTAAAGTTAATTTCAATCAAAATAAGTTAGAAGTGAAGAAGCTTCTTGAATGAGAAGAGAAACATTTTCAAAGAAAAGCGAAAACAAAAAAAATCCAGATACCTTCTGGAAAAGCACCTTCGGAACAACTGTGACCTGGATGATTGAGAATCTCCATAGACATCAAAATTAACAAGCATCTCAATATTGATAAAACATCTCTGTGGATTCACTGTGCATCCAGTGTTGCTTTGAGCACTCCAGAAGATGCTTTCCAGCTTTTCTAATTAAAGAAATCCACTGAAGTTATTGTTCCTTAAATAAAACCTGAATCTGTCACTGCTCAACAGATCTCAGAAGGGTCACTCTAAAAAGCCTGTTATAAGGCTTGTATTGTGCTCTTCTTTGAAATGTATTTCTGAGTTACAGAAATGTACACTTTCCCATTTTTTCCTAAATTCTTCCATTTTTCATAAAGGCTCTTCAATGAACTCCTCTTCAATATTTCAGGATTGATTTTTTTGTTTATATAGTTCTCTCACAGCATTTCACAATAATAAATTTAGACTTCTTCCATCAAAGAAAAAAGTCAGATTTCAATGATTAAAGACATTTTTATATGCTTTCCACCATCTTCTAAATATGCTAACAATTTCATTCTATTCTTCAACTGTGCTAGTCAATTCTGTTTACACTCTTTCTTCTTTTTTTAAAGAGAGAGAATGAATACTATCAGATCAGATTCGGAAAGAATTTGTGTGCTTTTTCAAAACTTTTCCTCTTTTTTAAAAAACAAACAAAGGAAGGCATGACTAGGCAAAGAAAACAAAATGAACTTGGTCCATCTGACCTTGCTCAAAAAATCCTCCCCTTGAAGATATCCCAAGACTTGCTTGAATAATGAAACCTGTCATGAGGGAGACTGATAAAGACTGAGTATTTGACACTACAACAATAACATTTCATCATTGGTAAAAGTGTTCCTGATAATGTACCCAGGGATCATGCATGACTTATTCACATAATGGCACTAACCCTCATTCAGAATAGTTTCTGTGAATGGTGAAATGTAGGCCAGTGAAGCATTTATGTTTCATCGATGAAGACATTATAGATGGGTTACAACAGAGCCCCATCTTGCTTCTCTCTGCAGCCATGAAGTAGGTAAACCAAAGAAAAGACTCAAAGAGTTTTAAAAGATCAGCCAAGAAAATTGTCACTGGATTGTTTAGGGTAGTTCATTAAAATATCCATACAAAACAGACTATAGGGTACTATATTCAGATAATATTCAGCTCTCATTATGGACACATTTAGGCAGACAAAAATGTTTACATGACAAATATGACATTTCAGGAAATTTGAATCTCTGATAAATTTATAATAAACATTAAGAGAAAGAAAATCAGTTAGATGAATATTCATTGTCAATTAAAATTCACTCTTGTTCCATTCTTTTTCCATTATTATCCATCACAGGAGATGTTGATTTTTCAAGGCGGGGTGTACTATTTAAATATAAGAGACTGTTCCAAACTATACCGCATAGGTAAAGACAGGGTCCTTCTACTCAGGACTTCTGG